>CM055117.1:936296504-936516504 GCA_029206835.1 Rana muscosa | reverse complement strand
AGCAGCGCAGCACATATATTTATACTTTTTTATTTTGGTGGGAAACATACACTGGGTGTTTGCACCAGCTGAATGTTTTCAATCATGTTTAAGTGATAGCGCATACTTTTTTTTTTTTTTATGAGCAGTAGCCAGAATTTCTTGTTCATACATCACGGGACACAGAGCAGCATAGTCATTACTATGTGGGTTATATAGAATTACCTTCAGGTGCTGGCACTGGCAACTTCCAAAACAGGAAGTACCCTCCCCTATATAAGCCCCTCCCATCCGGGAGTACCTCAGTTTTTTGCCAGTGTCTAAGGTGTTGGCCAAGGTTAACATGTATTCATCTGGGCTTGTGTACAGGTTCTCTGGGCCTTAGCAAGCTATTCCGGATCCGACCAAAAAAGCTTCATAGCTAAACGGTCGGTACCCGGGCCTTGCAGAGAAGAGCAGGGTTTTGCCTGTAATGCCTCTCTTAGGAGGGCTGGACCCTGGGATCCAGAGTTTTGGTCATACCCAAAACCAAGAGGCTATCTGTGCAGGGTGCTATACAGGTCCAGGGGAGTGGAATCCTTGGGAACCCGGTCCCTGAAGGTCTAGTACAATGCCTGCCGTGAGAGGTGAAGTTTGGGCTTCTGTGGACCAAACAAAGTCCTGCGGCGGGGAAAAGGTAAGTGGGGGCCCCTCAGGAACTTGGTTCTATTGAGGGGACCCCCAAGCCTAATATGTCTTTCTGCCTGTTACCTAAAGGTATTCCCGCTAATAGCTGTATATGCCTAAGAAATCCTAGAAATGTCTTTTCATAAAGGAAGTTTTAAAAACTGTAAACCTGGAAATGTTTTTCATAAAGGAGGTTTTAAAAAAAAAAAAGACAAAAGTGCGGTACCTGTGTTTGTCCACTAGAGGCCGCTGTGGAACGTCTTTTTTTCTTGGGACTATTCCTTCCATGGTGAAAGTCCAGGCAGATGAGTGCTCTATTAAGGGAAGCTGCATTCCTCTGTCATGCTGCCAAGTAGTTTCCTTCCATCCCCGAGTCCTGGTGAAACAGGGACCCTGGCTCCTCTCCCTACAGGGCGCCAAGAGCGCACACGTGCACGCGCACGCTTTCTTTTTATAGATTTAGCTTCAAAAAAGTGGGCGGAGCCTGGCGGATGACGCGCTCTGTGCACCCAGCGCTTCTGCGCATGTGCGGGCATCCCAGCAAGATAAAAGGACTCAGTCCACGCTGCTTGCTATGGACACAGAGCATGAAAAGGAGCTGGTAGCATGGTATAGGGGCTTACAGCGGACGGTTGATACAGGCATCCCCAGAAAGACGCATTAGTAGACACCCACTGATGTACATAGCAGCAAATTGCATTAGACTATTTCAGTAAAGGGGTGTATTGCTGCTGGAATACCTCAGCTTTGAACTAAGGAATATGCCGCCTAAAAAACTCCGAGATATACCTCTCAGGAAGTGTAGGGGGTCTCCATCGGGCTCTGAGGATCTGGAGCAGTCATCTGCACCCTCCTCCCCTGAGAAATCAGAGGTTAATACCCATAAGGAACCCCCGGGAGTGCCAGGTACTGCGGCTGTCCTCAGTCCACCTGCTCCTGCATATATAACAGAGGATGTTTTTTCCTCAACTCTGGAGGGATTGGAGCAGAGATTGGCAGCATTGATCGCTTCTTCTCTGCAGGAAAGAAAGCGCGCCAGATCTCCATCACCTCCATTAGAGTGCCTGTTGGCAGAGCAACAGTCCCAGGAAGGGACCGACCTACCTGAAGGGGATCAGGAGGAGGTTAGCTCTGTTTTTGAGGAATCGACAGTAGATGAACCATTTTCAGCATCACAGACTGAAAGATTGTGGGTCCAGACCCTAACTGACATGGTTCGATCTGCATTTAAAATGCCTCTTGTTGAACCATCAACTACTGCTGTCTCCTCATTGGGGTCGCTAAAAGCTCCCCAGGTTAATTGCTCCTTTCCAATACATCCATTATTGGAAGGACTTATATACCAGGACTGGGAACATCCTGATAAACTATTTGTTCCGCCTAAGAAATTTCCGGTGATCTATCCCATGGAGGAAAAGTTCACCCAGAGATGGAATGTTCCTACGGTGGATGCAGCCATCTCTTCTGTGAACAAATCACTGACATGTCCAGTAGATAATGTTCAAATGTTCAAAGATCCAGTAGATAAAAAATTGGAATCTTTATTAAAATCTGCTTTTTCCACAGCAGGGGCTGTTACACAGCCAGCAGTGGCAGCTATTGGGGTCTGCCAAGCTTTAAAGGATCAGATGAAAATGGTCCTGAGGGAGTTGCCAGACCAGCAGGCCCAGGCTCTGGCTGATCTGCCTAGAGCATTATGCTTTGCGGTTGACGCCATCAAGGATTCTATCCATCAGGCCTCCCGCCTCACGCTGTCTTTGGTACATATGCGTAGGCTTCTGTGGCTCAAAAACTGGTCTGCTGAAGCTCCCTGTAAGAAGCTCTTAGTTAGCTTCCCATTTCATGGGGGAACGCCTTTTTGGCGAGGACCTGGATAAGTATATCCAGAAGATTTCCAGTGGTAAAAGTACTCTCTTACCGAGTAAGAAGAGGTCTAGGGGTCCATCTTTTAAGAGGACTACCTCTCCTATCCCTGCGACGTCTGCTACTAAGCAGTTCCGACGGCCTCCTCGGTCAAACTCAGGGGGTAAAAATCAGGGACAGTCACAGGGTAATAAGAAACCCTGGATCCGAAGGGGTACTAAACCAGCCTCCAAGTCAAGCCTATGAAGGGCTGCCCCCACTCAAACGGGTGGGGGGAAGACTTCAGTTGTTCGCAGAGACCTGGCGGGAGACGATCAAAGACAGATGGGTGCTCTCCGCAGTAACTCTGGGATACAAGTTGGAGTTAAAAGAGTCTCCTCCTTCCCATTTTATATGGTCAGGCATGCCAAGAGACCCTCTGAAAAGAGGGTCTCTCCTATTGGCGTTAGAACAACTATTGCTCCAAGGAGTAATTATGGAGGTTCCTATGGAAGAGTGGGGGTTGGGTTTCTACTCAAACCTTTTCACAGTCCCGAAGCCAAACGGGGACATAAGACCCATATTGGACCTAAAGAGTCTAAACAAATTTCTAAACGTCCGGTCTTTCCGGATGGAGTCGATCCGATCGGTCACCGCTGCCCTACAGGGGGAGGAATGGTTAGCCTCGATCGACATCAAAGATGCTTACTTGCATGTTCCCATCTTTCCAGGTCATCAAAAATTTCTACGCTTTGCAGTAGAAGGGTGCCATTTTCAGTTCAGAGCCTTACCATTCGGTCTGGCCACAGCACCACGAGTGTTCACAAAAATTCTGGCCCCACTGTTGGCCGATCTAAGAACACGAGGTGTAACGATAATGGCATACCTAGACGACCTGTTGTTGATGGACCACTCAGTTGCCAAGCTAGAAGTGGTAATTGTCGATACAATCAAGTATCTAGAATCTCACGGTTGGGTCATCAACCTGGACAAGTCAGCCCTACAGCCAGTGAAAAACCTGGTATATCTAGGGCTACGGCTGGATTCAGACCAGAGGAAGATTTTCTTACCTCTAGACAAGGTATCCTCTTTGAGGGGCTTGGTCCGTCTGCTTTGTGCAAAAAGACAGCCGTCCATACGCCTGTGCATGAGGCTGCTAGGAAAGATGGTAGCATCATTCGAAGCTGTGCCATACGCCCAATTCCACTCAAGGAATTTACAGAGGGCCATATTGTCAGCCTGGAACGGAAAAATTCAGGCTCTAGACTTCCCGATGGCTTTGTCCCCTTCCGTTCGGAAGAGTCTCTGCTGGTGGTTGATCCCCCAGAATCTCCAGAAGGGAAAACCCTTCAGTCCGATATCTTGGAAGGTGGTCACTACAGATGCCAGCCTTATAGGCTGGGGGGGCAGTACTGGAGCAATGGTCTCTCCAGGGCAGATGGTCAAATGTAGTAAAAACCCTGCCCATCGATCTCTTAGAGATACGAGCAGCCCGGTATGCCCTAGTAGCCTGGACATCCAGACTCCAAGGGTCCCCTGTCAGAATTCAATCAGACATTGCCACAGCAGTGGCATGTATCAATCATCAGGGAGGCACCAGGAGTCGTGCAGCCCAGAGGGAAGTAAGTCACATCCTGGAATGGGCAGAAAAGCATGTCCCATGTAAATCAGCTGTCTTCATTCCAGGGGTGGAGAATTGGAAGGCGGACTTTCTGAGTCGCCAACAGTTATGCCCAGGGGAATGGTCCCTTCATCCCGAGGTCTTCCGAGCAATATGTCAGCGGTGGGGAACACCGGATGTAGATCTGCTAGCATCCAGATTCAACGCAAAGGTGGACAGATTTGTCTCCCGGACAAGGGATCCCCTCGCTTGCGGCTCGGATGCTCTGGTGTTCCCTTGGGATCAGTTCAGACTGATATATGCATTCCCTCCGCTACAATTGTTGCCTCGACTCCTTCGCAGAGTCAGGTTGGAAAAGAAGACGGTGATCCTGGTGGCTCCAGCGTGGCCCCGAAGGGCCTGGTACGCGGAGATCATCAAAATGTCTGTGGGGAGTCCTTGGACCCTTCCACGTCGTCCGGACCTGCTTTCACAAGGACCGATATACCACCCTTCCTTACTAACTCTAAGTTTAACGGCCTGGCTATTGAATCCCACATCCTAAAGAAGAGAGGTCTCTCTAACTCTGTGGTATCAACTATAATCAATGCCAGGAAGCCTGTATCCAGGCAGAAATACTATAGAGTTTGGAAGGCGTACATCACTTGGTGCGAGGCCAGAAAATGGCATCCACGTAAGTACGTTATAGGCAGAATTCTGGACTTCCTGCAGTGGGCTTTAGACAGGAAGTTTGCCTTAAGTACTATCAAGGGCCAGGTTTCGGCCTTATCAATACTATTTCAAAGGCCCCTGGCTATGCATTCACTTGTCAAATCCTTTATGCAAGGGGTGACTCGTATTATTCCACCGATTAAAGCTCCCATATGCCCATGGGATCTAAATTTGGTTCTGTCGGTTCTGCAGAAGCAGCCGTTTGAACCTTTGCGGCACATTTCCTTGGTTCTACTCACCAGAAAATTTATATTTTTAGTAGCCATATGCTCGGCTAGAAGAGTGTCGGAATTAGCCGCCATGTCCTGTAAGGAGCCATATCTGGTTATTCATAAGGACAGAGTAGTATTACGCCCTCACCCAGCCTTTCTTCCTAAGGTGGTATCGAGGTTTCACTTGAACCAGGATGTGGTTCTTCCTTCTTTTTTCCCCAAACCAAGCTCGGTAGAGGAAAAGTTATTGCATTCTTTGGATGTAGTAAGAGCAGTTAAAGCTTATCTAAAAGCCACTGCTCAGATTCGTAGAACGGATTCTTTGTTTGTTCTGCCGGAAGGCCCCAGAAAGGGTCAGGCAGCATCAAAATCTACTTTAGCCAAGTGGATTCGACAGGTCATAATACAAGCCTATGGCTTGAGAAGTAGACCGCCTCCGTTCAAAGTTAGGGCGCACTCCACGAGAGCAGTTGGAACTTCATGGGCAGTGCATCACCAGGCCTCCCTGGCTCAAATTTGTAAGGCCGCAACATGGTCTTCAGTACACACGTTTACTAGGTTCTACCAGGTGGACGTTAGAAGTCAGGAGGATGTCGCCTTTGGGCGCAGTGTGTTGCAGGCCTCAAAAGATCCTCATGCCTGATGGCGCCCAGCTTATGTATGGTGTATCCCCCCCCCCCCCCCCTCATTTGGCATTGCTTTGGGACGTCCCACATAGTAATGACTATGCTGCTCTGTGTCCCGTGATGTATGAACAAGAAAGTAGGATTTTTAAAACAGCTTACCTGTAAAATCCTTTTCTTGGAGTACATCACGGGACACAGAGCTCCCACCCCTCTTTTGGGGACACGTATTGCTTTGCTACAAAACTGAGGTACTCCCGGATGGGAGGGGCTTATATAGGGGAGGGTACTTCCTGTTTTGGAAGTTGCCAGTGCCAGCACCTGAAGGTAATTCTATATAACCCACATAGTAATGACTATGCTGCTCTGTGTCCCGTGATGTACTCCAAGAAAAGGATTTTACAGGTAAGCTGTTTTAAAAATCCTACTTTTTACTCCCCTCCCCACTTTATCAGCCCTTCTTTTTTTTTCTCATCTAGCACATCTTCACCCCAGCCTCGCCCAACTCGTACCCCCCCCCCCCCCCCAAACCACCCATTAACCTACTCTTCCTAGGTGATGGTAATCGGTATCGGCGAGTACTTAAAAAAAAATAGTGTGTCAGTATTTGTACTAATGGTGCAACCCTAGAAACTATCTAAATGACCCTGATTAAAAGTTTACATACCTCCCGTTCTTAATACCGTGTATTCCCCCCTTTAACATCAATGACAGCTTGAAGTGTTTTGTGGTATTTGTGGATGAGGCTGTTTATCTTCTCAGATGGTAAAGCTGCCCCTTCCTCTTGGCAAAAAGCCTCCAGTTCCTGTAAATTCTTGGGCTGTCTTGCATGAACTGCATGTTTGAGATCTCCCTAGAGTGGCTCAATGATATTGAGGTCAGGAGACTGAAATGGCCACTCCAGAACCTTCACTTTATTCTGCTGTAGACAATGAGATTGACTTGGCCTTGTGTTTTGGATCATTGTCATGTTGGAATGTTCAAGTACATCCCATGCGCAGCTTACTGGCTGATGAATGCAAATGTTCCTCTGGTACTTTTTGATAACATACTGCATTGATCTTGCCAACAATTTTGACCAAATTTCCTGTGCCTTTTTGTAGCTCACACATCCCAAAAAACATCAGCTATCCACCTCTGAACCTTTCTTCATAGGCCTTGTTGACTCCCCTCCAAATGTAACGTTTATGGTTGTGGCCAAAAATCCGAATTTTGGTCTCATCACTCCAAATGACTTTATGTCAAAGTTTTGAGGCTTGTCTCTGTGCTATTTGGTGTATTGTAAGCGGGATACTTTGTGGCATTTGCTTAGTATTAGTTTTCTTCTGGCGACTCGACTCCATTTTCCACTTCTTGCTTAGAGTTTGAACACTGCTGATTGGCATTCTCAATTCCTTGGATACCTTTTTTTTTTTATACCTTTCCTGTTTTGTACAGTTCAACTACCTTTTCCCGCAGATCCTTTGACAATTCTTTTGCTTTCCCCATGACTCAGAATCCAGAAACGTCAGTGCAGCACTGGATGAAAGATGCAAAGGTCTGTCAGGAGTCCAGAAACTCATTAACCATTTATACATGCACACTAATTACAAGCAAACAGATCACAGGTGAGGATGGTTACCTTTTTAATAGCCATTCAAACCCCCTTGTGTGCATGTTATCAGGCCCAAATCACCAGGGTATGTAAACCTTTGGCTTCAGCCAAACACTAACCATGAGTGAAAAATGTTTTTGTGTTCATATTCTCTGAAAAGAAATCATAAATTCTGCCAGGGTATGTAAACTTATGAGCACAACTATGTAGCTGTATATAGGACAGATGATGTATATCTGCAGTGCATGATGTTGGAGGAAGGTCTCTATATACAGGAAGGAATTTGGCTGTATATAGCCAACTGTATACAGTACAGATGATCTATACCTGCATACCCTGAGGCTGAGCTATATATGCTGAGCTGTATACCGTGATCTGTGAGGCTGAGCTGTATACTCCTGATACTATCGGTGGAAGTGGGTGAATTCTATAAGGGGGTGTGGCTTATGAAACGTGGGAGGAGTCAAAAAGGAAGGGCGGGGTCTGGTGCCCCCCCATCCTAAAACTTCTCCAGTGGCCACTGGTGAAGAATAAAGCCAAGATTCAGCAATACCAAATAAATCGTAGTTCTCTTCATGCTCCAAAGCTCTGACTATTTTGCTTGGCAAACTACTGGCATCGGTGAACAAACTCTTTAATTCATTGTTGCATTTTGCACCTGTGTTTGCATATCTTTTAGTAGTTTAGTAGTTAAAACAATACTGTAATTGCCAATGGTTGCTTGTAACATAGGAAACTAATCCACCATTGACTCCCTTATTCAACCCTTTTTATTTAGTGTCTGGCCCCTGACTAACTTGTCTGCCCCAGTATATTCAAATTCTCCTCCCCCTTCAATCCTAGTTTAAGTACTTATAAAGCCTTCTACGAACCTCTCCCCAAGTACAGCACACTTTGTAATTTTGAAATGGCTGAAACTATATAATTTTTGTTTCTACAGTATTTTCAGACATGACAAGCAGACATGGCGATACGTAACTAGATACTAGAATTACCATATGAAGCTGCAAAAGGTCTACTTCAGGTAAGGAAAAAATATTCATAACACTAAGCTCCAAGATCAAAGCAAATTTAACATTTTTGAATAAGTTTAGTAAAGCTAAACTTAGCAGATATGTTGCACTCCCAAAACCAGATTCCCTTAGGAAATACAGTTATTATCTAGAAAAGTTTGCATGCAGTGGACTAAACCGTAAACAGGAGCATTATTTGTAAAGTTGGTGCCATGAAAATCGCCTAAAATGTTTTCTCTTATCGTCCATGGACTGACACAGCTCTCATACTGTTTATGTGTGGGTATATGTCCCTGCTCGCAGGAGAAGATCTAGGCAGAATGTTAGAAACATACATTCTAGAACAAAACCAGAGCTGAACAGCCCCGCCCAGGGAGGCGGTCCCTCCGGACATAACCCTCCTACCTGCAGCTAGCAGCCTCAGTTTTTTTTTTCTGCCTAGCAGAAGACGTGGCTCTCTCAGGAGCCAGTCTCCTGGAAGATTTAACTTTTATTCCTTTTGGGAATTTTATTTTATTTTTGAGACCTTCAATCAACTGTCGGCTGGGCAACAGGTTGGGTACACTGGTATCCTCGTAGTCTTCCCTGTCCGACCATCGGGTGTGCTGATCCTCACCTTGTGTGCGTGAGACTCAGTTCACGACATGCCCCATGACTCCAGGGGTGGCCAGGTTGCTTTTATGCTCCCGCGGTCCTCTCAAGATTGAACAGTACCTGTCTGTATCTTTCGCGGTGGACCGGGCCGACAGCTACGCAGTACTACTCTGTGATAGGTCTGTCTGAAACAAGCCAGTGGGTCCCTCTGGGACGGGTAAGTAGTCTCTCCTGCTGCAAGTGAGTACATGCCGGCTGTTTCTTTATATGGGGAGTTTCTCCCTGTCTCCCTCCCCTGTTATGCTGCTCTCTGCACCCTGTACTGGTGCTGTGCTGCGTGGGGGTGCTTGGGGGTCGGCCTGGCTGAGGGGCACTCATGTCTGTTTTAGTGGACCCTGGGAGAGGAGCAGTGTTCTGGTGTGTGGGTGTTTTACTTTACTGTGTGCGCCATTAGCGCTGTGAAGTGATTTTGAAAACCGCGCTCGGCGGCCATCTTGCCGTGGATCAATAGCGCAGTAATGCATGCGGCCGGCGGCCATTTTCTTGAAGCCGCGGCGCTTTTACTTTCGGTTTCGTCCTCTATCGGCGCTGCTGCGGCGCGAATCTCACAATCTCCTCACATTTCCTCAGGCTTCACTCGTGCTGCAGCGCCGTTTCATACAGCGGAACTGAGCGGTCCTTACAAGGGTTGGTGGTCCTCTGGATAGCCCCTCCTCAGCTTCAGCGTAGCCAGTGGGTGGACGGTGTTATTCACTATAATAGTGTCTAAAGGTCTGAGGGTGGCAGTATGGAGTCTAGTTCACCTGCTTCTTCACATTTGTCTAAGGCAACTGGCAGTGCTCCTGCACCTGCGGTCCCTAGCGACTAGTTGTCGGCAGTCCTGGAATCATCCTTGTCAGGATGGAAGCGGTGTGAGGGCGCAAGGGAGCTGTAAAGCGCCCCCTTCCCACACATTCTCCTGTAGGGGAGTGCTTTGTCTCAGATATGGGCCTAGCTACTGCTGCTCAGGACCGTAACTCTGAGGAGTTTCATGTTTTTGAACAGGATATTCCCTGTGAGGAAGACCCCAGTTCTGAATAACTGACAGGGTGCTTGTAAGTGAACTCATTGATGCTGTGAGGGACACTCTCAAGCTGAATGTTGAGGCTGAGGAACCTCAGGTGGAAGCTGTCTCCTTTGGTTCCTTCAAAGCCGTTTATTCAAAAAAGTTTTTTCCATATGTGCCTTTTTCGATACATTCATTGACCAAGTCTGGGATAAGCCGCAGAAGACTTTGACGGTCCTAGCCATGAGGTACCTCTTTGAGGAGGACCTGGTTAGGAAGTGGGCTCTCCCCCCAGTGGTCGACCGCCCGTTTGAATAAGGCTACCACGCTCCCAATGGAAGGGACTCCTGCATTTAAGGATCCCACTGACAGGAGGTCAGAAGTGGTCAGTAGAACGGTTTACCTTATTGGGGTCTGCCTTACGCCCTATAGTGGCGGCGACACTTGTGTCTCAAGACACTCACATGATGGGCAAAGATTTTGCACCAGACAGTACAGGAGCATAATCTCCCTCCTGAGACCATTTCCCTGGCTCACCAACTTGCGCAGGGTTTAGTCTCTGTGTGCGATGCCACTTTGGATGTGGCCCCTTTAATATCTGGGGCCTCTATCTCTGCTGTGGTGCTGCGTCGCCTTATCTGGCTGAAATGCTGGTCGGCCGACCTAGCTTCCAAATAGCTGCTGGCTGACTTGCCCTTTAAGGGCGGTAGACTGTTTGGGGCCGCCCTGGATGACATTATTGTGGATGTCATAGGGGGTAAGAGCACCTTCCTTCCTCACTGTTGAGGAAAAAGAGCCCCACCGTAGGCCGGGCCCTTCCTTTCCGGCAAAGGCGTTTTTTCATCAGTCAGAATCCACGGGTAAGCCCGCCCAGACTGAGAAAAGTGCGGCTGGGGGACATAAGCATCCCTGGGTGCGTAAGCCTACCAAGCAAGCGCCCAAGCTGCCGCCGCATGAAGTCTTGCCCCTACCCGACTCTGGGGTGGCGGGACGTCCTTGCAGGTTCGCGGTTCGGTGGACCTCCCGGATCTTCGACCGGTGGGTGTGTGAGGTGGTCACCTCAGGATACAGGATAGAGTTCCGTTCCTGGCCCCCAGACAGATTCTTTCCCTCAATTCTCCCTCTCCTTCCTGCTCGTCGGGCGGCCCTCTTAGGGGCCGTACGGGATTGATCAGGTCCGGAGTGATTGTGCCGGTCCGTCACAGGCGAGGTTTCTACTCGAATCTGTTTGTAGTCCCAAAAAAAAGGGACGGGGTTCGGCCAATCCTGGGCCTAAAGGCCTGAATGCCTTGGTGATGGTGCAAAAGTTCTGCATGGAATCCATTTGCACGGTGTTCGCTACACTCCATCGGGTTTTTCTGGCCTCCTTGGACATCAAGGACGCCTACTTGCATGTTCCGATCTGCGCAAGTCACCTGTAGTTTCTGCGCTTGCGATTGTCAAAGTCCACGATCAATTGTGGCTCTTCCCTTTGGCCTAGCCTCAGAACCAAAGGTGTTTACCAAGGTGCTTGCTCTAGCTTTGCTGAGACAGTGAGGCATTGCTATCGTGGGCTACCTGGACGATCTTCTTCTAAGAGCAGACAATGGCTCAGAATTAGAAGAAGTGTGACTATCGTCAGTCAGACCCTTGGGGACTTCGGGTGGGTCCTGGTCCCGGCTCAGCATTCGGAGTGTCTCGGTCTGATCCTGGACTCCTTGGAGGCGTAGGTATTCCTAATCCTGGAGAAGTTACTGACATTTCTGTCTGCAGTGCGGGTCCTGACGTCCCGAAAATGGTCGTCAACCTGTTTTTGCATGAGAGTCCTGGGACTCATGGGGGCCTCGTTCGAGGCCGTTCCGTATGCCCAATCACACACACGGGCATTACAGTAAGAGATCCTGTCCACTTGGGACAAATCCCCGTTGTCCTTGGATCTTCAGATCCAGATGAGTCACCCAATCAGGGCGTCCCTGGCGTCGTGGTTTGGGTCCCCGGCTCTTCGGTCCGGGAAGTCGTTCCTCCCCATCCAGTGGACGGTGATCATGATGGACGCCAGCCTGATGGGCTGGGGTGGAGTCTGGGGAGTCCTGTCGGCCCAAGGGCTTTGGACTCCGGACGAAGCCCGTTTACCGATCCATGTTCAGGTAATATTGGCTATCAGACTGTGCCTCTCCTCGTGGTCTCTGTCGGTCGTCTACATTCGAGCGTAGACAATTGGCAGGCGGACTATCAGAGTCGCTAGACCAAGAAGAGTGGTCCTTACACCCGGAGGTTTTTCACATTCTGTGCCGGCGGTGGGGCATGCCGGATGTGGACCTGATGGCCTCTCAACTCAATCGTAAGGTGTCGAGGTTTGTGACCAGGTCCAGGGATCATTGGGCGGATGCCTCTGATCCGTTGGTGGCCCTATGGGTTCATTATCACCTGATATGTTATCCTCCACTGCAGCTGCTTCCTCGCCTGCTGCGCAGGGTTGTGGCCGAGGGGATTCCGGTGATACTCTTTGCGCCGGATGGGCCTCGGCGTCATTGGTACGCTGATATGGTACATCTCATCCTGGACGTTCCTTGGCGGTTGCCAATGAGGGAGGACCTGTCTCAAGGTCCTATTTTTCATCCTGTTTTACAGCCTCTGGCTTTAACGGCATAGCTATTGAAAGCCAGGTGCTGAGAGTCCGAGGTCTCTCGGATTCGGTCATTTCGACCATGTTAAGGGCACGGAAGTCTTCCGCTAGAAAGAGATATGACCGTACCTGGGAAGCTTACATCGCTATGTGCGAAGAGCTGGACTAACGTCCACGGACGTATTCCAAGCCCAGTATCCTGCGGTCCTTGCAGCGTGGCGTGACACAAATGCCTTGCTTTGAGTACCATTAGGGGTCAGATTTCGGCCTTGGCCGTCTTCTTTCAGCAACCGCTAGCGGGTCATTCCTTGGTTAGCACCTTTTGTGCAGGGGGTTCGCCATGTGCTCCCTCCTGTTAAACCTCCTCTCCCTCCTCGGGATTTGAATTTTGGTGCTCTCGGTTCTCCAGGAACCTCTCTGAAAATATCAGATATTCCCCTCTTGACCTGGTCTCCGAAGGTGGCCTTCTTAGTGGCCATTACTTCTGTCAGACGGGTGTCTGAGTTGGCGGCCTTGTCCTGCAAGTCGCCCTATTTGGTCATCCATAAGGATAAGGCGGTGTTGCATCCGCGACCTTCCTTTTGCCAAAGGTGGTCTCGGCTTTTCACCTACATGTGGACATTGTGCTCCCGTCCTTGTGTCCTCACCCATTGCATCCCAGAGGGTTTGCGCTTCACACATTGGATGTGGTACGTGCTATGACTCACTAGTTGTCTGTCTCTGGTCCGAAACAGGGCCGAGCGGTGTCGTCTGCCACCATTTCTAGGTGTATCAGACAGACTGTTATACAGGCCTATGCCATTAAGGGGAGGGCACCTCCCTTTTCCGGTTACGGCGCATTCCACCAGGCAATCGGTGCTTCCTGGGCTTTCCAACATCAAGCGTCGGTTGCACATGTGTGCAAGGCGGCGACCTGGTCGTCCGTTCATGCCTTTTCAAAATTGTATAAGGTTGATGTGGCTGCATCTTCCTTCAGCCGCAAAGTGTTGCAGGCCGCTGTTTAATGTTGCAGCTCCTCCGTTGAGGAGCTCTGCTGGTTTGGAGTGAAGTTTTGGTTGTTCCTTTACTATTTGCTCCCACCCTTTTCTTATACTGCTTTGGGACGTCCCACACGTAAACAGTATGAGAGCTGTGTCAGTCCATGGACGATAAGAGAAAATAGGATTTTTGTACTCACCGTAAAATCCGTTTCTCTGATGTCCATGGACTGACACAGCACCCACCCTTCTTTTAAGGTTTGTACTGCTTGTTACGAACTGAGGCTGCTAGCTGCAGGTAGGAGGGTTATGTCCGGAGGGACCGCCCCCCTGGGCGGGGCTGTTCATCTCTGGTTTTGTTCTAGAATGTATGTTTCTAACATCTAACATTCTGCCTAGATCTTCTCCTGCGAGCAGGGACATATACCCACACGTAAACAGTATGAGAGCTGTGTCAGTCCATCGACGTCAGAGAAACAGATTTTACGGTGAGTACAAAAATCCTATTTTTTTTTTTTTTACAACTTCAGCCTCAAAGGATTTACCTTCTTAATGACCAGGCCATTTTTCGCGATACGGCACTGCGTTACTTTAATTGACAATTGCGCGGTCGTGCGACATTGTACCCAAACAAAATTGATGTTTTTGGGGGTTTTTTCCCCCACATGGCTTTCTTTTTGTTGTATTTGATCGCCTCTGCAGTTTTACATTTTTTGCTCTATAAACAAAAAAGAGCAATAATTTTGAAGAAAACAAGTTTTTACTTTCTGCCATAAAACCTATCAAAAATATGTAAAAAAAAAAAATCTACTTTTTTTTCACCAGTTTAGACCAATTTGTATTCTACTACATATTTTTTTATTTTTTATCGCAATAAGCGTATATTGATTGGTTTGCGCAAAAGTTATCGCATCTACAAACTTTTTTTTGTTTAACTGGTAATGGCGAGAATCAGTGATTTTTAGCTGGAATGCGACATTGCGGTGGACAAATTGAACATTGAGTGACACTTTTTGACCGGTGACAGCAATACAAAGATCAGTGCTTAAAAAAAATGCACGGTCACAGTATAAATGAAACTCGCAGGGAAGGGGTTATCGGGGCAATCAAAGGGTTAAATGTGTTCCATGGGAGTGCTTTCTGTGTGGGGGATGCTGACACTAGGAGAGGTATCTGTCTGCCTTGTTTACATAGACCACCATTCTGTCATTCCCGAGAACAATCGCGGGTGGCTGGCGGCCCCGCTGACTGCCTTCTGCTGTGTCCAATCACAGCGGGAGCAGGTCCCCGGCAGTGCGCGCCTCAGACCAGGGAGCGCGGGCAATACAGGCAAGTTGTTTCACGCTAGCATACAAAATAATTCCGCGCTGCCCTCTGGATAAGCTGCTAACACAACAAGTAGACATAGTAAAAAGCGTGGAAACAAAAAGTGTAGCGCTAATCAAAAAAATTAACAAGAATGCATGACGCACTCAAATGAGTATATAAAAACGGTGCAATATAAAAAAAGACACTCAAATATTAAGTAAAAGCAGTAAGAAGTCCTCATATATATATACAAAATGTCTATATGCAAAATACAAGTGAAAACTTGTGCAACTGAGTGTCCTAAAGTAATTCAAAAATGAAGGCAATGGTGAAATTCAAAAGTGGGTGAAGACTTTGAAGGGAAAGGTGATGGTGAGAAGATGAAGAGAACCACCACAAATAGGTAAGGAGCTTACCAGATAGTTTGAACCCAGAGGAACATATGTTCAGTGGGTCAAACGGGCTTGGTGTGGTAGAACCACGATGGAACCTGGACAATCTGTATGCTGCAAATTGCTGTGCTGGAAATGGCCAAACCTCAACATGGAGAGAGAAACCGCAGATAACCTCATATGCAGTAGTGGTCCGGGAAAATCCCAATCAATATGAGCAGGTAAGTATCATGTAATAGAGAAAAGAAACAGCCACATAGCGTAACTCTGTATATAAATCAAAATTTAATGTAGTGGAAACACTTACATTTAAGTTGATATAAAAGCGCTTTGCAAAGAATGTGGCAAAAATGGAGTTATCCCGACGCGTTTCGTCTCCTAGGACATCATCTGGGGTCATCGCATTGTGTTGCCTTCCTTGTGTCCCAAGTCGGCTCATCACAATGAATTTGCTTTAAATACCTTGGATGTGGTTCGTGAGATTCGGGTGTATCTAGCAGCCACGGAGTCCATTCAGAGGTCAGACTCACTTTTTGTGGTTACACAAGGACCAAGGATAGGGCTTGCCGCTTCTTCGGCTACCATCTCCAGATAGATCACACAGACTGTGACTCTGGCTTATTCTAGTAAATGTCAGGTTCCTTCTTTCCCTGTCACGGCGCATTCTACTCGGGTGCTTAGTACTTCTTGGGCCTTCCGTCATAAAGCGTCAATATCACAGGTGTGCAAGACAGCCACTTAGTCGTCGGTGCATACTTTCACCAAATTCTATAAGGTAGACATTTTTGCAACTGCGGATGCGTCTTTTGGCCACAAGGTTTTGCAGGCTGCTGTTTAAGAGGGGGGGTTCTCTCTTGAGGGGTGTTTTTTCTTCAACTTTTTATTTTTCAGATGGGGCTCTTGTGACCCGGGTTAAGGCTCCTGTGTCCTGGTTAGGGCTCTTGTGTTTAGCCTTGGGTTTATTACCCCACCCCTCATTTTTCTTTGGCACTGCTTTTGGACAGCCCAATGGTCAAGATTAAGGAGGCGCTGTCTGTCGAACTAAAGAGAAAATGGGATTTTTGTACTCGCCGTAAAATCAATTTCTCCGAGTTCGACGAACACAGCACCCACCCCTCTATGGAGTTTGATACTTCTATTACTGCTTGCTACTAAACCGAATACCTAGAGCAGGGAGGGGGTTATAGCCAAGTTTATGTTCTGCCTAGTCCTACTTCTGCAGAGGCAATATAACCCAATGGTCAAGATTAAGGCGGCGCTGTGTCCATTGATGATGAACTCAGAGAAATGGATTTTACGGCGAGTACAAAAATCCCTTTTTATCAGAGACAGAACATCAAACAAAATTCAGAAAAACATTGGATACAAATGTTATGAATTGAGTTGCAGTTCAGTGAGTAAAATAAGTATTTATTCCCCTACCAACCAACAATAATTCTGGCTCCCACAGACTGGTTACAGTCTGTGCTCATGTGGTACACAGATTAGTAATGTCAATTTAAGAAGGTGCTCCGAGCGACAACTCGTTATGTGTACAAGACACCTGTCCACAGAATCTTTCTTCAATTCAAACCCACCATCATGGGCAAGACCAAAGAGCTGTTAAAGGATATCAGGGACAAGATTGTAGACCTGCACAAGGCTGAAATGGGTTACAAGACCATTTGCAACAAGCTTGGTGATAAGGACGCAAATGGAAGAAATACAAAATAACCATCCATCACCCTCGGTCTGGAGCTTCATGCAAGATTTCGCCTCATGGGGTAAGGATGATCATGAGAAAAGTGAGGGATCAGCCCAGAACTACACCGGAGGAGCTTGTGAATGATCTCAAGGCAGTTAGGACCATAGTCCCCAAACAAACCATTTGTTACACAATATTCTGCCATGGATTGAAATTCTGCAGCGCCTGCAACGTCCCTCTCCCCAGAAGGCCCGTCTGAAGTTTGGCAGTGAGTATCTAAATGATTCAGAGAAGGATTGGGAGAAAGTGCTGTGGTCAGATGAGACCAAAATTGAGCTCTTTGGCATTGCCTCGACTTGCTGTGTTTTGAAGGAAGAAAAATGCTGACTTTCTCTAACACCATCCCAACAGTCAAGCACAGAGGCGGAAACATGCTTTGGGGCTGTTTCTCTGCTAAAGGTATAGGCTGACTTTGCCGCATTGAGGGGCCAATGGATGGGGTCATGTATTGTAAAATCTTGGATTTCCCTCAGCCAGAACACTGAAGATGGGTCATGGATGGGTCTTCCAGCATGACAATGACCCAAAACATATCACCAAAGCAACATAGGAGTGGCTCAAGAAGAAGCACATTAAGGTCATGGAGTTGCCTAGCCAGTCTCTAGCCCTAAAAGTGGTTGTAAACCCTTTACAGCCACTTTATGCTACAGGTAATCCTATAATAAGGCTTTCCTGTAGCTACCCAGAATATATGCCGTTGCTTCAGTCAGTATGCCGTTACCGCGGGAGTGACGTCGTCGCGGCTCCGGCCAATCAGTGTCGGAGCCGCGATACCCGGAAGTAACCCCCAGGAGAGATGTCGCCGGACGGGGGGGGCGAGGACCGCTGCGGGGGCTTCAATCTAAGGTAAGTAATTGATAATGAGCTAGTATGCTATGCATACTAGCTCATTATGCCTTTCTGTCTAAATTTATGGTGGTAGCTTGAAACAGTTGCCAAGTGACAGCCAAGAAACCTTAAGGATTCAGAGAAGATCTGTAAAGAAAATGGACCAAAATCCCTCCTGAGATGTGTGCAGCCCTGGTAACCAATTACAAGAAACATCTTACCTCAGTACTTGGAGAAACACTGGTTGGCAAGCACATTCATGTTTTGCTTGGGGATTAAATACTTTCTTTACTCACTGAACTGCAACTCAGTTTATATCATTTGTATCATGTGTTTTTCAGTTTTTTTTGGTTCATATTCTCTCTCATTTGAAATACAAAGAAATGAAGGGTCTATAATTATCACAGGTGTAAGTGGGAAAATTTCATGCAAGACTGTCTCAATTAGGCTGCATTCACACCTGAGCGTTTTTGTAGCCCTAAGCCTGAAGCTACAAAACACTAGAGGGGAAAAAATCCATTATTCTCTGTGGAGATGGTTCACATCTCCACTCAAACGCCTGAAGCTCAAACAAACAAGTTCCGGACCCTTTTTTGTCGCGCGAATCGGGCAGATTTCTGCGTTTTAGGAGTCATAGAATGTAATGGAAACGCCCGATTCAAGCGTCTAGCGCGACGAGCGTTTCGACGGGCGCAAATTCGCGAGACAAAACGACGGTAAAAACGCTCGAAGCGCTACGCTCAGGTGTGAATGCGGTCTTAAAGTTTCTATGTTCTCACCTTGTATATGAGCAGTGTAATTTGTTTTATTGTAAACAGAAAAGATTAAAATAACATGTTAAAAACCAGCTGTATTGCTGTATGCTTATGTCTTTGTTGTTGCAGGTATTATTGGATTATACTCATTGCTTCTTACCAGCTCCGGGGACAGGTCAATGACCCAGTAATTTTAAGGCATCATCTAGATTTATACAGCGACTTAACCAGAGATACGTTTGCAGGTATACCCTCTTTTTCTTTCTTTTTCCTTTTCCTTCAGTAAGATAGTCAGCATAGTGACCATTTTCTGCCAAAAATCAGATGATTGGTATTTGATTTCAAACCAGCAAAAAAAAAATCTATTGTGGAATTTAAAATTTTATTTTTTTCTCCTAGATTGAACCTACTGCGGAAGAAAGATGACACTACCTTGATTTGTTCTCTGAATGTGTTTGTTGATATGCCAGCAATTCTGTTGGAAAATATGAAAAATGTTCCAAAAAAAAAATTGTATATGACACACAGCTATTTAATAAATATTTTTTAATTCTTTTTTTGTGTGGATCCTTCAAACAATAATATGGGCCCTTTGGCACCCAATGGGAAGCCAAAGTTAAAGGGGGTTGTAAAGGCTTTGTGTGTGTTTTTATTTGTTTGTTTTTTTATATAATAGTAATTTTAGACTTGCTCTGTACAATGGTATTGATCCTCCCTCTCTGGGGAACCAATGGCTTCTGCTGCTGCATCAATCCTGTGAGAGACAGGAGAGGGCCTCTGCAGACAGGCACATTACTGGATTAAGTATTTAGGGGGTGAAGGGGCGAAACATACTGTTAAAATGTTTACCGTAATGCATAAAAGTAAAAAATGTTCTTCCTTTAGAACCACTTTAAGTTCTTGGTGTGAGTTTTAGGTTTTGCTCCGTTATGTCTTCAGCAAATGACAGCAGCCGTTGGGTCGAGGGCCATGAGTTCTTAGTGCTTAAAGCAAAGTTCCACCAAAAAAAATATATTAAAAGTCAGCAGCTACAAATACTGCAGCTGCTGAATTTTAATATATGGACACTTAGCTGTCAAGGGCGCCCGCGATGTCAGAAGCCGATCTGTCCGTCAGCTCTCGGGTGCTGCCGCCGCCATCTTCGGTAAGGGAATCGGGAAATGAAGCCTTGCCGGTTCACTTCCTGGTTCCCTACTGCGCGAGTCGCGCTACACTATCAAACGCTGTCTTCTGGGACCTATGTGTCTCCCAGAAGACAGCGGGGGGGAGACGGAGTAGGTGCCGGACGTGGCCATAGATCACCGCAGTGATCTATGCCCGGAAGTGGTAGCAAATGCCTGTATTACACAGGTATCTGCTCCCTCCTCCCCCCTGAAACGTGCCAAATGTGACACCGAAGGGGGGGAGGATTCCAAAAAGCGGAAGTTCCATTTTTGGGTGCAACTCCGCTTTAAAGGGGAAGTTTGGGGTTATAAAAAAAACAAACAAAACTACTCACTCCCATGCTGCAGCGTAGATTTGAAGTTCCCAAATGTGCTTTGCTCAGTGAGTGTATATGAATCGAATATCAAAGCTTTTTAAAATGTTCCCAATGAACAGATCTCATTAAACTTGGTAGGTGGACAAATGTAAGTTCTTAGAAACTTAGCATGCCTAATGATATATTGGGAATATTAGCGATTTATGTATTAGGAAAAATATATTTCTCTTATAGTCCATGGACTGACACAGCCTCTCTTACACTTTAAAAAGAACTCAATTTTTGGGACTTTTAATTGAAGCGTGTAGCCAGGAAAATAGCATGGCATGGTACTATAATACTGTCTGGTGGTGGAGCCATCTATAGTGCCATATAGTAAATGCATAGACATGTAGTAACCATCATAGTAAAGTAAAAAACTTTTATTCCATGACATAATACATAGTAATAAATTAACAGAATAGCATAATGACACACTGATAGAATATTGGCCTAGAGCCACAGTAATGACATAATGATGACACACCAGACTAGTTGCAGCGTATTCCCACAGTAAGTAATATATAGGTAAATTCCAGTGAACCGTAATCATGGTATCTTGAAAAAAAGAAACCGCAGGGAAGGCATCTATTAGCTTAACGCGTTTCGTAGCTGTAGCGCTACTCTTCAGAAGCAGATGCAGAGATATTGTCTAAGGATGTTTAAAAGTAGATAAGTGATCATGTAAAAATGTAATAAAGACTATAGAAAAATAAAAATAGTAAAAATTGGTCACTCATACTTGCAAGTCAAATCAGAGTCTGGACATGGACTGAGGGAACTGGAGGTAGGCTGGAATGTCAGTCCGCCCCGGAACCTGAGGCGGCTAACCCCAAAAGCATCAAGATGGAAATCCATGATTACGGTTCACTGGAATTTACCTATATATTACTTACTGTGGGAATACGCTGCAACTAGTCTGGTGTGTCATCATTATGTCATTACTGTGGCTCTAGGCCAATATGCTATCAGTGTGTCATTATGCTATTCTGTTAATTTATTACTATGTATCATGTCATGGAATAAAAGTTTTTTACTTTACTATGATGGTTACTGCATGTCCATGCAATGCTATTTTCCTGGCTGCACGCTTCAATTCAATGTCTCAAAAATGTAGTTCTTTTATATCAACCTATCGGGATGGAGGTACATCTAGCTGGCCTCGCCTAAAAGTCCCAACCTCTTAGTTTCAATTCCATATCTCTTACACTTTACCCGTGGGTTATGTCCCTGCTTGCAGGAGAAGACCTAGGCAGAATGTGAAATGTTATACATAGTCTAAAAAGCCAGAGCTGAACAGCCCCGCCCAGGGGGCGGTCCCTCCGGACATAACCCTCCCACTGCAGTCACCAGACCTCAGTTTTTTTCCTGCCTAGCAGAAGGAGAAGACGTGGCTCTCTCAGGAGCCAGTCGCCTGACCTATTTTTATTCCTTTTTGGACTTTTTTCTTTTATTTTTTGATATCTTCTATCAACTGTCGGCTGGGCAACAGGTTGGGTACAAGATATCCTCATCTTCCCTGTCCGACCATCGAGCATGCTGATCCTCGCCTTGTGTGCTTGAGACTCAGTTCACAACATGCCCCACGACTCCAGGGGTGATCGGTGGGCTTTCATGCTCCGCGGTCCTCTCAAGATTGAACAGTCCTGCTGTATCTTTCGCGGTGGACCGGGTCGACAGCTACTCAGTACCGCACTGTGATAGTCCTGTCAGAAACAAACCAGTGGGTCCCTCAGGGGACGGGTAAGTAGTCTCTCCTGCCTGCAGGTGAGTACATGCTGTGTTTCTCTGTGTGGGGGATTTTCCCTGTCTCCCCCTGTTTTATTGTCACCATTGCTGTGCTGTGTGGGGTGCCTGGGGGTCATACTGTCCTGGGGGGAGGCTCATGGTGGTCTCCATATCGCTGGGGCTGTTTTTTGAGTGTTTTGGGGGCCTGTGCGCCATGTTTGTGTTGGTGCATTTACTTTACATTGGTGGCCATCTTGCCGTGGATAGCCTGAGCACATTGCGGCGTCCATTTTCTTGAAACCGCATGCTTTTTAAACACTTGTTTGGCCTCTATCGCTGCTGGGAACGGCGCAAATCTCCTCACACTCTCCGCTCACTCACGCTGATACAGCACGGCGCAGAGAGGGACAAGGCAGTGGAACTGAGCGGTCCGGGTTGGTGAGTCCCCTGGGCATTCCCCTACTCAGTCGGCACAGTCTGTGGGTGGAAGTCTCCGAGAGGGACAATATGGAGTCAGTGTCACCAGCTTCCCCTTACATGTCAGAGGCAACAGGCAGTGCTCCAGCATCTGCGGTCCTTATGGACCAGTTGTCGGCAGTCCTGGAAACATTTCTGACCAGGATGGAAGCGGTGTGCGAGCGCAAGGGAGCAAAAAAGCGCCCTCTCCCCACTTTATCTCCTAAAGGGGATTGCGCTGATTCAGATATGGGCCTAGCTGCTGCTCAGGACCCTAGCTCTGAATATTTTGATGGTTTTGAACAGGAGATTCCTTGTAAGGAAGACTCCAGTTCTGAGTCCGTAAATGACAGGGCGCTTGTTAGTGAACTCATTGATTCTGTGAGGGACACTCACAAGCTGAATGCTGCGGAACCTCAGGCGGAGGCAGTCTCCTTTTGGTTCCTTTAAGGCCAAGCCTTCTAAAAAGGTTTTTCCATATGCACCTTTCTTTGAACCAGGTTTGGGAAAAGCCGCAGAAGACTTTTTAGGGTCCCGCGGCGTTTGTCTATCAGATACCCCTTTGAAGAAGTCCTACTTAAAAAGTGGGCTTCTCCCCCAGTGGTCGACCCTCCGGTCGCCCATTTAAACAAGGCCACCACTCTCCCGATGGAGGGGACTCCTGCATTTAAGGACCCCACTGACAGGAGGTCAGAAGTGGTGAGTAGAGCCATGTTTGCCTTGTTGGGGTCCGCCTTACGGCGACCCTTGTGTCTCAGACACTCACGGAATGGGCAAAAATTTTGCACCAGACTGTGCAGGAGCATAATCTTCCTCCAGACACTAATGCTCTGGCCCACCAGATGGTGCAGGGCCTGATATATGTGTGCAACGCCACTTTGGACGCGGCCGCTTTAATATCTAGGGCCTCTGTTTCTGCGGTGGTGTTGCGTCGTCTTATCTGGTTGAAATGCTGGTCTGCTGACCTGGCCTCTAAGAAGCTCCTGACAGATCTACCCTTTAAAGGTGGTAGACTTTTCGGTGCTGCTCTGGATGACATCATCAAGGATGTAATGGGTGGTAAAAGCACTCTTCTTCCTCAGACTATCAAGGGTAAGGAGGCCCGCCGTAAACTGGGTCCTTCCTTTCCAGCAAAAAGGGGTTTTTTTTCGTCAGAGTCCACGGGTAAGCCCTCCCAGACGGACAACAGTGCGGCTGGTGGACACAAGCACCCTTGGGTGCGTAAGCCGAACAAAGCGGCTCCCAAGCCCGCCTCCGCGTGAAGTCTTGCCCCCGCCTGACTTTGGGGTGGGGGGACGACTTCGGATCTCCGACCAGTGGGTGTGCGAGGTAGTCACCTCAGGATACAGGATAGAGTTCCGTTCATGGCCCCCAGACAGATTCTTTCCCTCAAATCTCCCTCTCCTTCCTGCCCGTCGGGCAGCCCTCTTAGGGGCTGTACAGGATTTGATCAGGTCCGGAGTGATTGTGCCGGCTCCGTCACAGGAGAGGTTTCAGGGGTTCTACTCGAATGTTTGTTGTCCCCAAAAAGGACGGGGTTCGGCCAATCCTGGACCTCAAGGCCCTGAATGCCTTTGTGAAGGTGCAAAAATTCTGCATGGAATCTATTCGCATGGTGATCGCTACACTCCAAGGGGATTTTCTGGGCGTCCTTGGACATCAAGGACGCCTACTTTCATGTACCGATCTGCGCAAGTCACCAGAAGTTTCTGCGCTTTGCGATCTGCGAAGTCCACTATCAATTTGTGGCTCTTCCCTTTGGCCTAGCCTCGGCACCAAGGGTGTTTATCAAGGTGCTTGCTCCGGTTCTAGCTTTGCTGAGACAGCGAGGCATTGCTATCGTGGGCTATCTGGACGATCTTCTAAGAGCAGACAATGCCTCAGAATTAGAAGAAAGTGTGACTATCGTCAGTCAGACCCTCAGGGACTTCGGGTGGCTCCTGAACATTCAGAAGTCGGTCCTGGTCCCGACTCAGCGTTTGGAGTATCTAGGTCTGATCCTGGACTCCTTGGAGGTGAAGGTATTCCTACCCCCGGAGCAGTTACTGACACTAAAGTCTGCAGTGCGGGTACTGACGTCCCGAAAATGGTTGTCGATCTGTTTTTGCATGAGAGTCCTGGGACTCATGGTGGCCTAGTTCGAGGCCGTTCCGTATGCCCAATCACATACACGGGCATTACAGGAAGACATCCTGTCCACTTGGGACAAATCCCCGTTGTCCTTGGATCTTCAGATCCAGGTGAGTCGCCCAGTCAGGGCGTCCCTGGCGTGGTGGTTGAGGTCCCCGGCTCTTCGATCCGGGAAGTCGTTCCTCCCCATCCAATGGACGGTGATCACGATGGACACCAGCCTGACGGGCTGGGGTGGAGTCTGGGGAGTCCTGTCAGCCCAAGGGCTTTGGACTCCAGGCGAAGCCCGTATACCGATCAATGTTCTGGAAATACGGGCAATCAGACTGTGCCTCTCCTCGTGGTCAGAGAGGTTACAGGGTCGCTCCCTCAGGATCCAGTCGGACAATGCTACGGCTGTGGCCTATGTTAACCATCAAGGGGGGACTCGGAGCGCAGCTGCGGCTTCCGAGGTCGCCCGCATCCTAAGGTGGGCCGAAAGAAGCGTTCCGGCTCTGTCGGCCGTCTACATTCCGGGCGTAGACAATTGGCAGGTGGACTATCTGTCGCCAGACGCTGGACCAGGGAGAGTGGTCCTTGCACCCGGAGGTCTTTCAACTTCTTTGCCGGCAGTGGGGCACGCCGGATGTGGACCTAATGGCCTCTCGACTCAATCGCAAGGTGTTGAGGTTTGTGGCCAGGTCCAGGGATCCTTGGGCGGATGCCTCAGATGCGTTGGTGGCCCCATGGGGTCATTATCACCTGATATGTTTATCCTCCGCTGCAGCTGCTCCCTCGCCTGCTGCGCAGGGTGGCGACCGAGGGGATTCCGGTGATCCTCATTGCTCTGGATTGGCCTCGGCATCATTGGTACGCCGATCTGGTACGTCTCGTCACGGACGTTCCTTGGCAGTTGCCAATAAGGGAGGACCTTCTGTCTCAAGGTCCTATATTTCATCCTGCTTTACAGTCTCTGGCTTTAACGGCATGGCTATTAAAAGCCAGGTGCTGAGGGACCGAGGTCTCTCGGATTCTGTCATTTCGACCATGTTAAGGGCACGGAAGTTTTCCTCCAGAAAGATCTATCACCATACCTGGAAAGCTTACATCGCCATGTGCGAAGAGCTGGACTGGCGTCCACGGACGTACTCCGTCCCCAGAATCCTGCGGTTCTTGCAGCGTGACGTGACCCAAAAGCTTGCTTTGAGTACCATTAAGGGTCAGATTTCGGCCTTGGCCGTCTTCTTTCAGCGACCGCTAGCGGGTCATTCCTTGATTAGCACCTTTGTGCAGGGGGTTCGCCATGTGCTCTCTCCTGTCAAGCCTCTCCCTCCTTGGGATCTGAATTTGGTGCTCTCGGTTCTCCAAGAACCTCCCTTTGAAAATATCAGAGATATTCCCCTTTTGACCTTGTCTCAGAAGGTAGCCTTCTTAGTGGCCATTACTTCTGTTAGACGGGTGTCTGAGTTGGCGGCCTTGTCCTGCAAGTCGCCCTATTTGGTCATCCATAAGGATAAGGCGGTGTTGCGTCTGCGACCTTCTTTTTTTGCCAAAGGTGGATGTGGTACGAGCCTTGCGGGTGTACCTGTCTGCTACTGCTTCTATTCAGAAGTCTGACTCACTGTTTGTGTCTGTCTGGTCCAAAACAGGGCCAGGCGGTTTCGTCTGCCACCATTGCTAAGTGGATCAGACAGACCGTCATTCAGGCCTATGCCCTCAAGGGGCGGGCGCCTCCCTTTCCGGTTACGGCGCATTCCACCAGGGTAATTGGTGCTTCCTGGGCTTTCCGACATCAAGCGTTGGTTGCACAAGTGTGCAAGGCGGCGACCTGGTCGTCCGTTCATACCTTTTCTAAGTTCTATAAGGTTGATGTGGCTGCATCTTCGGATGCTTCCTTCGGCCGCAAGGTGTTGCAGGCCGCTGTTTGATGTTGAATCTCTGTCGTTGAGGAGCTCTGCCTTGTTTGGAGTGAAGTTTTTGGTTTTCCATTTATACTGCTCCCATCCCTCTTGACACTGCTTTGGGACATCCCACGGGTAAAGTGTAAGAGGCTGTGTCAGTCCATGGACGATAAGAGAAAATAGGATTTTTGTACTCGCCGTAAAATCCGTTTCTCTGACGTCCATGGACTGAGTACAAAAATCCTATTACTCTTTCGTTCATGGACCGACACAGCTTCTCTATTGACATAGTGGGTATTATCCGTTAATTAGGAGTGACTAGGCAGAAAACTTGTAAAAAGTGTTGCATCGCACCTTCTACAGTACCGCCCAGGGGGCGGACCTTCTGGTATATCCCCTCACTCTGCATCTCGGAGATCAGTTTTTTTCTGTTTAGCAAGGAGTAGGACATGGCTCCCTTCGGGCCCATTGGTCCGGGGGAAAAAAAATATTTTGTTTTTTGTTTCTTGCGATCTTCGATCAACTGCCGACTGGGTGACAGGCTGGATCCTCGATCCTTGTAGTCCCCCCCAGTTTCGGTCACCAAGCGTGTGCCGACCCTAGCTACGCGCTGTGTTTTCCACGACATACCCGTCGCTCTACGGGTGGCCGGTGAGCCTACGCTCCAGGGCCTGCATCGGACCACTCAGCTTCGGCTAACCTTATGGCCGAGTCGCAGCAGCCTGTTCGGTGAGCGTCATGCTCCAGGGCATGCATATGATCGTTCCCTAGGGTCCAATCACAGCATGCCTGGCCGACAGTCACCTTCCGTGCGTGGATGATGATCTGTTGTGGAATGTCTTCCAGCAGGATACACGCAGGAAGGGTAAGTATCTCCCCTGCTTCAGCAGGGTGACTTGGCTGGACATTCCTGGAGAGATCAAATAAGTGGTTGTGGCCCCTTTCTTTCCTCTCTCCCTGCCTGGGCTTTGAGCTAAGGTTGCTGGGTGCTGGGGATCACCTAAGGGGTTCCATCTGGAGCAGGGCTGGCTGTAGCCGTCATTTAAAAAAGTGTGCTTTTCCCCCTCCATGCTGTCGGCGGCTATTTTGCGGTGGTCCATGCCTGTTTCGGCCTCTAGTAAATGTCCGGCGGCCATTTTCTTGTGGTTTCCCGCCTATATGTGTATATCACCGCTCGGTGCCATTTTCTTGTGGTTCACACCTGCTTTGGCCTCTATCGACTGTTCAGGCGGCCATGTTTCCTAGGATTCACGCTGTATGTATATACTGGCACTCGGCAGCCATTTTTTTGTGGTCCACGGACGCTTTTGCCTCTATATTCGGCTCGGCGTCCACAGTATTTCCATACAGCCGCTTGGCGGCCATTTTGCGATAGTCTCCGGCCTCTAGGGTACATTTGCACTGGCAAAAATTCACAAGGAAGCGCTGATAAAGAATCAGACTGACACAGCAGCGATGGGATAGCATCACAGGCGCAGCATAGCGGTACCGTTCCAAGGGTGGCGAGTCCTCTGGGAGACCCTGCATCTCTGTATCAGCTAGGAGGGTGGCCTATTGATACCTTGCCTGGAGCCCTGTGGGTATCTGCGTGTGGGTCAGCAG
The DNA here is from genome assembly GCA_029206835.1 of Rana muscosa. NCBI lineage: Eukaryota > Metazoa > Chordata > Amphibia > Anura > Ranidae > Rana > Rana muscosa. Next base: position 936,488,680 of record CM055117.1, on the reverse strand, counting down.
GGTGTCTGAGGCAGACGTTTTTTTCCCCTGAAACACCTGATTTTGCAGCTGGTGCCCCTGATGTATCTGGACGCTAGGTCTGTTGCCAGGATGGAAGCGGCACACGGGAACACGGGGGGTAGTAAATGCCCCCGTCCCCTGCAATCTTCCGGGAATAATTCTGATGTAGAACCAGGCCCAGCTATGGCTCATGGACCGGATTCTGATGCATCAGACTGCAGACCGTGACAGATCGGACAGTTGGAATGCTCCAAGTCCAGGTCAGCACGCAAGATAACTTTGGTATCTGACCTGTTTACTGCAAATAGAGAATGCTGCAGGAGCAGCAGAGACACCGGTCCCTTTTGGGTTCCCTAAAGCCAGCCCCCACTGCTAAGGTGTTTCCTTGTGTGTCTTATATTGATAAGCTCTTGTACAAGGAGTGGGAAAAACCCCTGAGGTTTTTTTTTTTTCAGCCCCAAAGATGTTTTTTATTTTTTGGGCGGTCCGATACCCCTTGAGGAGAGTTCCTGAAAGGATGGACCTATCCACCGATAGTGGACCCCCCTGTGTCCAGACTTAACAAGTTACCACGATTTCAGTGGAAGAGGCTCTTGTCTTCAGGGACACTTGCTACCTATACACAGTGGGGGACTCAGAGGTACGTCCAGCATGGCTGGGGTTTTTTATGATGCCTCAGACACTTACTGAGTAGGCAAAGATGCTACTCCAGGGGTTAAAAGCACGGGAGGCTCCTCCGTACGAGGTAGCTCTGGCCGACCAGTTGGTACAGGGCCTTGAGCCTGTCTGCGAGTCAGACTTGGATACTATCCCCTTGCTGTCTTGGACCTTGGATTATGCGGTGGCGCTATGCCACCTGATCTTGCTATGGTGCTGGCCTGCGGACCAATCTTCCAAGAGGCCCTTTTGGATCTGCCCTTTTAGGGCGACAGACTTTTTGGGGCCTCACTGGATGACATCATTTAAGATGCCACAGGAGGTAGGAGCACATTGCTTCTGCAATCCAAAGAAGGTAAGGAGCCACGCCATAGGCTAGGGCCCTCCTTCACCGCGCACAAATGGTCACTTTGTCCGCCTAGTGCGGCAAACGACCTCAGGCTTATAAAACGCCTGCTGAGGGACACAAGCGTCCCTGGGTTTGCAAGCCCAACCTTGCTTGCCTACTGAACAGAATTTTTTCCTCTTAACCGCCAGCTTCTGCCGAATTGTCGGGAAGCCCTATAGCCTATGTCTTAATTCAGTAAGGGGTTCAGGGATTCTACTCAAATCTGTTTGTAGTACTGGAGGGGGTTCGTCCAATCTTGGATCTCAGGACCCTCAACTGCTTTGTGAAAGTACAAAGAGGCTCGCTTTGTTGTCTCTGCCCTCCATCCAGGGGATTTTCGGCATCCTTGATCTTGAAGGATGCATACTGCATGTCTCCATATGCATCAGAGAGGTCTGCGTTGGCAGCCGGGGAAGACCACTGCCAAGGGTGGTTCTCCCCTTTGGCCTTGCATTGGCACCAAGGGTGTTCACCCCGATTCTGGCCCTACTAAGACATATTGGCTTCGCTATCGGGGGCAATTTGGACGATCTTCTGAGGGTCACTTCAAACTAAATTTAGAAGTGAGCGTGTCTATACCTGTCAGACCCTCCGATACTTGGTTGGGTGCTGAACACTCAGAAGTCCGTATTGAAACCGTCCCAACTCCTAGTGTGTCTAGGGTTCATTCTGGACTCCTCAGAGGTGTACGTTACTTTCCCCCTAGGGAAAAGTTGCAGACCCTTTGGGCTGCGGTGCGGCAGTGGACATCCCATAGTTGGGCTGTCACGCCACTTTTGCAGGAGAGTCCTGGGCCTCATGGTAGCCTCCTTCGAGGCGGTACCATAGGTGCTATTTCACACAAGTGTTACAGAAGGTAACTCTGTCCTGAAGGGTCAAGTGCCCTTCATCCCTGGATTATCAAAATCTGGGTGAGCCACCTAATCAGGACCTCCTTATTTGGTGGCCGACTTCACCAGTATTCTGTCTGGGAAGTTGTTCCTTCTTTTTACTGGATAGTGGTCACGGCGGACGCCTGTCTTCCCGGTTGCAGAGGAGTCTGAAGAGCTCAGTCAACCTGGGTCGCGGGACTCCGGAGGAATCCTATTGCAGATCATTAGCCTGAAATCTGGGCGATCTGGCTTTGCCTCTCCACATGGTCTCAGAGGCTACAAGGGCGTCCAGTCGGACAAACACCACAGTGGTGGCGTATGTAAATCATCAAGGAGGAACAAGCAGCTCTGCTGCTGCATCGGAGGTCACGCACCTCTCAAGGGGGGGCTCCCTTACCATAGGGGAAGCACGCCAGTCGTATATCTCCTGACTTCTCGATTCAATCGGAAGGTATTTAGGTTTGTGGCCAGGTCAAGAGACCCATGGGCAAAAAACACGACAGATGCATTGATGGCACTGTAGAGTAAGTACCGACTAATCTATGCCTTTTCCTCCTCGGAAGCTCCTTCCTCATCTGCTTCACAGACTGGAGGCAGAGAGAGTTACAATGGTCCCAATTGCTCTGAATTGGCCTTGGCGTCCTTGGTACGCCGATCTAGTGCGTCTGGTAGCAGACGCCTTTTGGCATCTACCGTAAGAAGGACCTGCTGTCGCTAGATCCCGTACGCCATACTGTTTTTACAGCCACTGGCTTGAGGGCATGGCTTGAGAGCCAGGTGCTAAGAGACCGGGACCTGTCAGACTCTGTGATCGCTATCATGAGGAGTGCTCGGAAATCATCCCCTAGGAAGATTACCATTGCACTTGGAAGACCTGCATATCCTATTGCGAGGAGATGAGGTGGCATCCGTGTACTTATTGGTTCCAGAGTCCTCCTGTTCTTCAGCAGGGAACGGGCCAAAAATGTTACTTTAAGTACAATTAGGGGGCAGGTATCTGCCCTGGCTGTCTTTTTCAACGACCCCTGGTGGCTTACTCTCTAGTGAGAACGTTTGTACAGTGGGTTCGGCAGGCGGCCCCTTCGGGCCACCCTCCAATACCTCCGTGGGGCTTGTGTAGCAGACGTCCTTTCGGTGTCTACCACTAAGAGAGGACCTGCTGGCGGAGGGTCCCATATATCATCCTGCCTGCAGTCGATGGCCTCCAAGTGTCTCGGAAACCACAGTTTGAGAAATCAGGGAGATTCCATTGTTGACACTTCCTTAGAAAGTGGTCCTTTTGGTGGCTGTTATGCCAGTTAGGACGGGTTTCTGAGCAGGCAGCCTTGTCATACAAGCCTCCCTATCTGATCTTCCACAAGGATAAGGGCAAGGCTCCTTATCTGATCTTCCACAAGGATAGGTGGTGCTGCGTCTGCAGCCTTCTCCTCTTCCTAGGGTCTTTTGACCTTCCTCCTAGGGTCTTTTGACCTTCCTCCAAGGAAGACGTACTGCCATCCTTGTGTCCTCATCCGTCGAATCCTAAAGGAGACGACGTGGCATTCTTTGGACATTGTCCAAACTCTGAGAGAATGCTTGTCTAGCACTGCTCCGTTCCGGAGTCCAGGCTTACTGTTTGTTTCAGTGGCTGGTCCCTAGTAGGGCCCAGCGGTTTCGTTGGCCACCATCTATAGGTGGATCCGACAGATTGTGATCAGGCTTACGCCATGAAGGGTCAGGCGCCTCTTTCCCGGCGCAGTCGACCAGGGCAAGAGATGCCTCTTGGTTTACGTCAGTTAGACTGTTTTCTGAGCTGGCAGCCTTGTCATGCAAGGCTCCTTATCTTCCACAAGAATAGGTGGTGCTGCGTTCGCAGCCTTCTTCTTCCTAGGGTCGTTTGACCTTCCTTCTAGGAAGACATTGTACTGCCATCCTTGTGTCCTCATCCGTCGCATCCTAAGGAAATGACGTATTTCTTGGACGCTCTCCGAACTCTGAGAGCATCAAGCGGCTGTTTTCACCAGGTGTGTAAGGCGGCGACATGCTCGTCCGTTCACACTTTCACTAAACTTTACAAGTTGATGTGTGTGCATCTTCGGACGCCTCTTTCGGCCGTAAAGTTTTGCAGGCGGCTGTTTAGAGTTGCAACTCCCCCATTGGAGGAGTGCTGTGTTTTGTATTTGGGGTGAAGTTTACTTTTATGCTGTTACCACCCCTTGTTTTTTTCTCTGACATTGCTTTGGGACGTCCCACTATGTCAATAGAGAAGCTGTGTCTGACCATGAACGAAAGAGTAAATAGGATTTTCTCTTGAGTTCATGGACCGACACAGCACCCACCCCTCTTAAGATTTTGTACTGCTTTTGACGAACTGATCTGTGAGATGCAAAGTGAGGGGATATACCAGAGGGTCCGCCCCCTGGGCGGTATTGTAGAAGGTGTGATGCAAAATTTTTTACAAGTTTTCTGCCTAGTCACTCCTAATTAACGGATTATAACCACTATGTCAATAGAGAAGCTGTGTCGGTCCATGAGCTCAGAGAAAAGGATATTACGGTGAGTAAAAAATCCTATTTTCTTTATCGTACATCACGGGACACAGAGCAGCCATAGTAATTACTATGTGGGTTATAGGCCACCTTCAGGTGATGGACACTGGTGCAATCAAAGACAGGAAGTCCCTCCCTATATAACCCCTCCCATTCAGGGAGTACCTCAGTTTTTTCACCAGTGTCTAAGGTGTTGTTCACGGTTAAAGATGTGCTAAGAGCTCCGCTGGAAGGATCCTTGCAGGATCACGGGGCTATACCAGACTATCGGATCCATTCAAAGTGCTATATAAAAAGCCAAAGTGGTACTCAAGCCTCATGGAAGAAGACCGAGGTTTTAGCCTGTAACGCTCCTCCTTTAAGGGCTGGACCCTGGGATCTGACACCTTGATTACATTTATCATACCAAAAGGATGTTCTAGCAGGGTGCTATACAGGTCCAAGGCAGAGAAACCCCTTTTACAAGGGACCCAGTCCTTGAAGTTCTGCCATGACATGCTTGCCGTGGTGGGTGAAGATTAGGGCTCTCTCTGTTCCAGCAGTATCCTGAGGCAGGAAATAGTAAGTGAGAAGATCCTAAAAGATACAATTATGGACTTCTCTTTTGGGTAGACTGTGCTTACCTGTTGTCTCCACTAGAGGGGTGAAAGAACATGTTAAGTTTACATTACCATGCTTCTTCCTGCTCAGTGTCTGCCCACAAACTTGCTCTGCAGCCACCAGAGTTTGGGGGTCCCCCCCGCTGATCTTGGGACCATGCTTAGCTTGCGCGGGAAATCGGCTCCTTTTGTAGGACAGGAGGGGTAGACGATCCTAGGACATCAGGGGCATGGCTTAAGCGGCTGATGTGCACAAGTAACCCTGTGCACAGGTGCAGGTCTCTCTCCCCTATAGAGTTGTTTTCCCTGCAAACAAATGGTTGGCTAGTGGAAAGAGGACACAGAGCACATGTGGGGCACAAAAGAGCAGTGGACACAGGCATTCTTAAAGGCATATCTACTCAGCATCAGGCTGGGCAATTATTACATAGGTTGAAAAAAGACAAGTCCATCCAGTTCAACCATAAAAAATATCGTACAATCCCATATACCCAATTCTATACCCACAGTTCTTCCAGAGGAAGGCAAAAAAAAACAGCAGAGCATAATCCAATTTGCTACAGCAGGGGAAAAGATTCCTTCCTGATGCCCCGAGAGGCAATCTGATATTCCCCAGATCAACTTTACCTATAAATGCTAGTACCCAGTTATATTATGTACATTTAAAAAAAGGCCTGGATTCCTTCCTTAAGCAATCTACTAAGATGGCCAGAACCACCTCTGGAGGGAGTTTATTCCACATTCTCACAGCTTACTGTGAAGAAACCATACGTATTTGTGGATGAAATCTTTTTTCCTTTAGACGTAAAGAGTCTTGTCCTCTGATGATCTTAAAGTTAATAACTCAACACTGAGTTCACTATATGGACCACTTATGTATTTGTACATGTTGATCATATCCCCTCTTAATCTCCTCTTCTCAAGAGAGAATAAATTCAGTTCCTCTAATCTTTCCTCATAGCTGAGCTCCTCCATGCCTTTCATCAGTTTGGTTGCCCTTATCTGCACTTTCTCCAGTTCCCCGAAATCCTTTTGGAAACTGGTGCCAAAAACTGAACTGCATATTTCAGATGAGGTCTTACTAATTATTTGTACAGGGGCAAAATGATATCGCTCTCTCTGGAATCCATACCCCTCTTAATACAGGAAAGGACTTTGCTCGCGTTTGAAACCACAGCTTGGCATTGCATGCCATTATTGAGCTTATGATCTACCAAAACCCCCAGATTCTTCTCCACTATGGATTCCCCCACTAGTATGTATGATGCATGCATATTCTTAGCCCCCAAATGCATAACTTTAAATTTATCAACATTAAACCTCATCTGCCACATAGTTGCCCAATTAGACAGTGCATTGAGGTCGGTTTGTAAATTGGAGACCTCCTGTAAGGACGTTATTCCACTGCATAGCTTGGTGTCATCTGCAAAGACAGAAATGTTACTTTTGATCCCAGACCCAATGTCATTTATAAAGATATTAAAAAGTAAGGGTCCCAGCACTGAACCTTGGGGTAGACCACTGATAACCTTAGACCATTCAGAGTAAGAGTCATTAACCACTACTCTCTGAATTCTGTCTTTTAGCCAGTTTTCTGTCTATTTACAAACTGATTAGCGGCATAATACGCATTGCTGAACTAGTGCTCAGCAGTGGATGCATGGTGTTGGGGAATTCAACAGGGAGTAGTGAAAGGGTGCTATGGTCAGGCTCTGAGGATCCTGGTCATGCTTCCACAGTGCCATCTTCCCCTGGGGCGACAAGCCAGGGTGAACCATTTAGGCCTTCAGCTGTTGCAGCTGCTTCCAACATTTGAGCCTCTGCATACGTCACTAAGGATGGTATGGCTTCAGCGTTGGCTGGATTGGAAGGGAAAATAGGGAAATGATGGCATCCTTGTAGATATGCTCGCATCTTCCTCCCAGGATGGGAGGAAACACGGCAGGTCCCTCTCTCCTGCCCCTGTCCTTCCAGGAGTGGGCAGGAGATGTTGAATTACCTTTAGGGGATCGGGGACAAGGACATACGGATGTCTCTTCCTCTGAGGATCCAGTCTCAGAAGAGCCTTTTTTAGCCCTAAAATCCCAAGGACTGTTGGTTCAGTCCCTTACGGAGTTGGTCCGTTCTGGGTATAAGTTGCCCCCAGCAGAGGCAGTTGAAGCCTCCTTTTCGGGTTCCCTTAACCACTTTCCAACCGCTGCACAACAATATACGTCGGCAGAATGGCACGGCTGGGCATATGGACGTATATATACTTCCCCTTTAAGACGCGGCATGGTGGGTGCGTGCGCGTCGCAAGCTCCATGAGTGTGACCGTGGGTCCCGCGGACTCTATGTCCGCCGTGAGTCCTGCGATCGTCTCACGGAGAGGAACGGGGAAATGCTGATATAAACAAGCATTTCCCCGTTCTGCCTAGTGACAGGACTGTAATCGGGATCAGTGTCGTGTCACACATCCCTATGACACACTTAACCCATTCACTGCCCGTCACATTTACACAGTAATCAGTGCATTTTTATAGCACTGATCGCTGTATAAATGTGAATAGTCCAAAAATAGCGTCAAAAGTGTCCGCCATAATGTCAGTCACGATAAAAATCGCTGATCGCCGCCATTACTAGTAAAAAAAAAAAAAAAGTCATAAAACTATCCCATATTTTGTAGACGCTATAACTTTTGCGTAAACCAATCAATAAACGATATTGCGATTTTTATTTTTTTACCAAATATATATAGAATACCAACCAACCAAAACCTCCTCCACATCCCCAAGTCCCGCTACAAATCAAAGGGAGACCGAAGATTTGCAGTCCAAGGACCACGGCTATGGAACGCTCTACCCACAAACATCCGCATGGAGGAAAACCATCGGGCCTTCAGGAAAAAAAACTTAAGACCCACCTCTTATGAAGGATCAGGGTGACACTGGATGGAAATAAGCGCCTTGAGGCGATTTCTGTTCGCATTTGCAGCGCTATACAAGTTATTCGCTCACGTATCGGCCTGAGGAAAAAAAAATTATATATTTTTTGGGGATATTTATTATAGCAAAAAGTAAAAAATATTGCTTTTTTTTTCAAAATTGTCGCTCTTTTTTTGTTTAAAGCTCAAAAATAAAAACAGCAGAGGTGATCAAATACCAACAAAAGAAAGCTCTATTTGTGGGGAAAAAAAGGACGTCAATTTTGTTTGGGAGCCACGTCTCACGACCGCGCAATTGTCAGCATAGACGTGCGCAGCCTATTACATTAGGGGGGGGGACCCCAAAGCTCAAACACTTGTGTGTGTGAGATTGAGATATATATACACACACACACACACACACACACACACACACACGCGCTTTTAGAAATAAATGCAAACAAACATTTTAAAATGTATTAAAACTTAATTAAAGCAGAATTCCACCGAAAAATTTTTTTTTAAGTCAGCAGCTACAACAGCTGCAGCTGCTGACTTAGTATTAGGACACTTACCTGTCCAGGGCACCCGCGATGTCCTCACCTGAAGTTGGCTCCTGGGTGGAGGCACCGGCATCTTCGGTAAGGTTCCCTACTGCGTATGTGTGAGTCACGCTGCGCGTCCTTACTGGTCCCTGCTGTCTTCTGGGACCTGTGTGTCTCCCAGAAGACAGAGGAGGGGCCAGACATGGCATAGAACACTGCGGAATCTGTGGCGATCCATCGCCGGAAGTGGGAGAAAATACCTGTATTATACAGTTATCTGCTCCCCCCTGAAAGGTGTCAAATGTAACACCGGAGGGGGGGAGGAATCCAAAAAGCGGAAGTTCCATTTTTGGGTGGCGCTCCGCTTTAAATAAACACTTATCAAAGTAAAAAAAAGTAAAACTTTAAATGTATTAAAACATTTAATTGTTCACACTAGTGGTTGAGGTGCAGTAAAACCCTGCTGTTGAGCTGTGCTTTTACTGCCCCTTAACCACTACCATTTTTTTAACTTTAGAGGCAGCAGCTGGGCATGTTCACATGCCGCGGCTGCAATTATACCCCCTGTTGCTTTCAGCAGATGTCGCACCCACTGACAGTGACCCATTCAAGTGAAAGACGGCACTCTGCAAGCAGCCCGCAACTGCGTGCAGCATGGAGTTCAAGGGGTTAAAGCAGGTTGGGTGGAGCCAATAAAACGTCTTCTCACCACCTCTCAAATGCTCTCTGCATGAGCGGGAGTGACGTCATTGTGGCTCCAGCCACTCATACAGCCAGAGCCCGCGAACCCAGAAGGAATGCCACGGGAGGAGGAAAGCCCTGTGCTTAGTTCTAAGGCAAGCATTTCATAATGTGCTAGTATGCGATGCATACTAGCACATTGTGCAATTGTCTTCCAGGGGATTTTTTTTTAACTGCTGTGGTTTACAACCGCTTTAAGTTGGTACATGTGCACAGGTTTTTTTGTTCAGTTTGCTAGCTGACAGGTTCTTGCATCTACACAAGCGATGTGGATGCAAGGACTGACAGCGGAGACTCTCCACTGTCCGTATACACTGATTAGTGCTACAGCTGATTTGATGCAAGCTGCTGATTGAACAAGGTTTCAAAACCCCTTTCACACTGAGGCAGTTTTGAGGCATTTTAGCGCTAGAAATAGCATCTGTAAAGTGCCTGAAAACCGCCTCCTATTAATTTCAGTGTGACTTTTCACACTGGGGCGGTGTTTTTGTGGGACGTTAGGAAAAGTCCTGCAAGCAGCATCTTAGAGGCTGTTTAGGAGCGCTGTATACACCGCTCCCAAAACGCCCTGCCCATTGAAATGAATGGGCAGCGCTTCCAAAGTGCCTGAAAAGCGGTTCGGAAGCGCTGCAACACAGGGGCTTTTTTTCTCCTTCTTAGCCCGTTAGCGGGGTTGTTGTTTGCGCCCCCCCCCCCCCCCCAAAAAAAAAACACCAGCTGCAATTGTTGGGCTATTTAAAAAAAATAAAAATCACATTCCTTGTGGTTTGTGCTAACATTTTTTTTAAAGGTTAGAAATTACTGGGACTTGTGGAGGTGCTACAAAGAGGTGTATTCCATATATATATATATATATATATATATATATATATATCTTACACATATCTTATTAAAAAAATAATGATTTTAATATGTTGAATATATCTATGTGACAGAAGTCCTGGTAATTCTTATCCTATTCAAGAAAGTTATTTTCACTTTCAGTAAATGGTCTCTGCAAGGTGTAGATCAGGTGGTACAGTACAGCATTGTATAGAAGGAGAAAGTCGGGACTCGCATTTGGAGAAGATTTGGGTGGCTATCATTCCTCTGAGGTCTTCACTGTGCCCCAGGGAGAGCTGTGCTGTGTGCTGGGCAGGAAGCAGTGGACAAAGCTGCACTGTGATGATCTCTTCCTGCTCCGCCCACCTGTACTGCAGCTGTAAAAGCCCCGACTTGTCCAGAAAAACGAGGAGAGACAGAGAGACAATCTTCTGTTTTCAAAGCTTTTTGTAGCAACACACAGCATAGGATGGTGGCTTCTGGTAACCACTAGCTCCTGTGAAGACTGCAGCCACCAGTTGTGGAGTAAGCAGGCAGGAGTTATCCGATGCTGCCTCTATATGTCCCGGCTACTGCATCTCTGATAGCAGGCGGTGGAGTTATATTCAGCTGTCAGGAATGCAGTAGCCGGAACTACAGAGACAGTATCGGAAAAATGCGGCTTCCTGACTGCTTACTCTGCAGCCAGTGTCTGAAGTTCTCCCAGGAATTTGGCCTCCAACTGAAAGATAGTCCCACTGGCACCACTACAAGTTAATAAGGGTGCCGAAATTGAGTTATCACAAACACATTCTGTCCCTGGGGTGGGCCTGGGCATTAGGGTGTGCATCCGGCACACCCCATGCACACGCCTATGATTGTCAGTTAAAGCGACGCAGTGCTAAGTTGCAAAAAGTGCTCTGGTCTTTGGGCAGCCAAATGGTCCAGGGCTGAAGTGGTTAAAACCTCCACAGGATCCTCATGCAGGTGCTTGCTTACAAACTAGCTAAAACGCACGACTGCTGGAATGAACAGCTGCTGGAGCACATAGTCACTAAAACGCATAGCTACTGGAGTACACAGTTGCTAAAACGCACGGTTGCTGAAGATAAGTTTTTATCAGTTCACATGTTTGCAATGGGTGTACAAAATGCATGTTGGCATGTTTGTGTTAAACAAACAGAACATGTTTATTGTTGATCACATAAAGACGCGTAAGATGGCAGGATCACTTAAGGATACATGGTCACATAGTCACATAAAGATGCATGTTTATGTTTGTATAGATATACCGTATTTTTCGCTCCATAAGGCCCCTTTCACACTGGGGCGGTTTGCAGGCGCTATTTTGCTAAAAATAGCGCCTGCAAACCGAGCCTAAACAGCGGCTCCTTTCTCTCCAATGTGAAAGCCCTGAGGGCTTTCACACTGGAGCGGTGCGCTAGCAGGACGGTAAAAAAAGTCCTGCTAGCCGCATCTTTGGAGCAGTGAGAGGAGCGGTGTGTTTACCGCTCCTCCACCGCTCCTTCCCATTGAAATGCATGGGATACCGCGGTAATACCGCCCGCAAACCGCGGCTTGCGGGTGGTATTAACCCTTTATTGGCCGCTAGCGGGGGTTAAAACCGCACCGCTAGCAGCCGAATAGCTCAACAATCCCGACGGTATAGCGCCGCTAAAAATAGCGGCGCTATACCGCCACCGCCCCAGTGTGAAACCAGCCTAAGACGCACCTGACCGTAAGATGCACCCAGATTTTAGAGGAGGAAAACAAGAAAAAAAAAATATTCTGAACCAAATGGTGTACTAAAATATTTAATATTAAAAAAATATATATATATATATATATATATATATATATATATATATATATATTTAATATTATATTACTACTATAGATGGGTGGTGGAAACACAGCAATACCAGCCCCCCTATCAAATCAGCTCCGCTACACTATACCTGGGTAGTGGTGGTGGACACACAGCAACCTCCCCCCCTTCCAAGATCAGCTCAGGGTGGCAGGGCAGACACAAACACCCCTTCAGCCTCTCATATCACAACAGCTCAGGTGATGGACAGTGGATACCATGCCATCCCACACCTCCCACCCCTTTATCACCAGCTCGCCTCAGGCAGTGGAGGACACTGCCATTACAATGCACAACCCCCTCTGGCTGTCTCTCAGCATCCAATGCACCCGGGCAGCTGCTAGGAAGGAGGACATAGTTTGCAGCGGCCAGTGGAAAGAGGCAGGAAGTGAGACTGGACCATACCCCGGCGCCAGGGGTGCTCCAGCTGAAAAAAAAAAAAGCCAGCCAGGGCTCTTGTCGCTTGCGGGATGGTGTCACATCTGGCAGGTGTCAACTGACCTGGGTGCGGAGCACACCACTATAGCAACGCCACTGACACCCTCCATGTTTTGGCACTTGGGGCAGACCGCCTCCCCCTTGGTATGCCCCTGCAACTATCTGCCTCACATCCTGTCCTCTATAGACATCCTGTCCTATAAGAAACTATAGAATCTTAACAAGATGGTATAGATGCCCAGTAGATATGCATAAAATCAATAGTGAAAATGATGAGACATGTTGGAGATGCCACAATGCGAAAGGTACAATGTCTCATATATGGTATTACTGCCCCGGAGCACTGATATTCTGGACCAAGATATATAGTATACATCATAAAGTCACGGGGATCAATATTCAACCAGATGTATTAGCTTCTCTTTTATCCATGATTCCCGGGTCTATAAAGACTATAAAAAGGGGTATATTAAGACATATGCTGGTAGCAGCGCGTACTGTTATAGGCCGGAACTGGGGGAAAAACGGGGACGCTTTCAATTGGAGAATGGATATGCGAAATGGGCGAGATGCATACCCTGGAGATGACGATAGAAGTAGAAGCGGGCCTTAAAGAACAAACTTTGAGGACATGGCAGCAATGGGTAGAGTTTAGAAACTCCACACCACTATCGGCGTATTTGTAGAGTTCCATGTCAGGGAATTCCTCCCCCCTTCTCTCCTTCCCCCTTTGTGTTTTTTTTTTTTGTTTTTTTGTGGTAGTGTTATGTCATTGTGTAGATGTTATGATTTTTTTTTAGATATGTTTGTGATACCAGATTATATTAGGGGCTATGACAGTTACTGTAACATTTGTATTGTTTTGTGTAAAATGACAAATGTATAAATAAAGATTATAAAACACATCCTGTCCTCTCTCTCCTCCACAGAGAAGCCGAGTGTTGGTATTCTGACGGGGGCGGAGCCTGCTCAGTATTCGCTCCATAAGATGCAGGGACACTTTCCCCTATTTTTTGGGGGAGAAAAAGTGCATCTTATGGGGCGAAAAATACGGTACATGGGTTTACATAGTTGCATAAAAAATGCTTGATCACATAAAAATGCTTAGTCGTATAAAGATGCTTGATCACATAAAGATGCTGATCACCTAAAAATAGGTTTATTTAAATATACATGATTCCTCATAATCGCTTAGGAATATATGTCTGCATAGATACGTGTTGCTTAATGTTGCATAACACATTTCATGAACACATGACTGCAAGATGCTTGTTTCATGGCAATCGTGCTACATGAATATGTGTGTACAGCGCACACCTTTCATATTTTGTGAGCTCATGCTTCTATGAACACACGCTTCCATGGAGGCATATTGCTTGAACACATGCTGCATACATTAAACTGTGTACATATGTACTTGTTTTTTTCTGGAACTATTTACCTATGTTTGCATAGGACTACAAGAAGTGCCTGAGGGCAGAAGCCTACAAGACAGAGTCCCAAGGCCTCCTTATGAAAGGGCGTCCCAGCTCGATCGAGGTGGGGGGGGGAACTTCTGTGGTTTTCAGGGGCTTGGCAAGAAGAGATCCTAGATGGGTCATCTCTGGGGTAACCCTAGGCTACAATCTAGAGTTTCAGAAATTTCCTCCGGTTCACTTTGTAAGTTCAATCGTCCCCAAAGACCCAGTGGAAAGAAGGTCTTTATTTCTGGCGCTAGACCGGTTGATGTCACGGCGGGGTGTAATCATAGAGACCCCCTCAGAAGAGCAGGATATGTGGTTTTATTCAAATCTCTTCACGGTACCGAAACTGAATGGAGATGACAAACCCATTCTAGATCTCAAAGATCTAAATCCGTTCCTAAACATTTGCTCTCTTCGCATGGAATCAATCCGGTCAGTCGTATCCACCCTGCGGGGAGGAGAATTTCTAGCGTCAATAGGCATCAAAGATGCGTATCTGCATGTGCCAATTTTTTCCTGCTCACCAGAAGTTCTGCGATTCGCAGTGGAACAGCACCTCTTCCAGTTGTGGCCTTGGCCTTCGGGTTAGCCACCGCGCCCTGGGTGTTTTACGAAGTTCTGGGCCTGTTTCTAGCAAGACTAAGGGCCCAGGGTATAGCTGTAATGGCATACCTAGGCGACCTGCTGCTGATAGATCAGTCAGTTGCCTGGCTACACCAAACTGTGTCCAGCATGGTCAAGTATCTGGAACACCTGGGTTGGGTTCTCAACCTAGGAAAATGATCCTTGTGTCCAGTAAGAAGGCTAGAGTACGTGGGACGTAGCCCAAAAAAAGAGTCTGGTCCATGTGGTCAAGGCAAGGAAGAGTCCTTCCATTCGCCTTGGCATGGAATTGCTAGGGAAGATGGTGACTTCTTTCGAAGCAGTTCCCTATGCTCAGCAAGGCTGTTGCAAACAGTATTCTGTCTACTTGGAACAAGAAAATCCAAGCCTTATATTATCCAAGGTATCTGGCGCCAAAAGGTACGCCAGAGTCTCAGTTGGTGGTTGGTAACAAAATGATTTGCAGAAGAGAAGATCCTTCACACTGGTTACCTGGAAGGTAGTGACAACAGAGGCCAGCCTCTTGGGCTAAGGAGCAGTCCTGGAAGAGACCACTGCCCAGGGCAAGATCTGAGAAAACCTTGTCCATCAACATCCTAGAGATTCGGGTGGCACGTCTGGCTCTAATAGCCTGGACGTTCAGGTTGCAGGATTGTCCTGTCGGAATACAATCCAACAATACCACAGCAGTGGCTTACATCAATCACCTAGGGGGTACCAGAAGTCACGCAGTCAGAGGGAAGTGAACCATGTTCTGGCTTGGGCAGTGAAGCATGTATCTTGCCTATCTGCAGTCTTCATTCTGGGAAGTGGAGAATTGGCAGGCGAATTTCTTGAGAATATTCTCTACATCCCGAAATTTTTCTGGCCATGTGCCAGAAATGTGGTATTTCGGTCATAGATCTATTAGAGTCCAGTTTGACACAAAGTTGGACAACTTTGTGTTAAGGTTAAGGGTTCCACTCGCATACGGGAGATGCGTTAGTATCCCTGCGGGTTCAGTTTTCACTGATTTATGCATTCCCCCTCAGTGCCGCTTTTACCGCGGCTGCTATGCAGGATCAAAAGGGAACGGAAGGCGGTAATCCTAGTAGCTCCGGCATGACCCAGATAATTCTAGTATGCAGAGATCGTGAGGGCGGCAGTAGGGGATCCATGGACTCTTCCTTCTCGTCCAAACCTTTTTTCGCAGGGGCCGCTATTCCATCCTGCCTTGCAAACGCTGAATTTAGCGGTTTGGCTGTTAAGCCCACATTCTAAAAGAATCGGGGGCTTTCAGGGTCAGTAGTAACTACCCTGATTAATGCAGGAAAACCAGTCTCTAGGACCATTTGCTATAGGGTCTAGAGGGCCTATGTTCCTGGTGGAAACCAAGGATGGCATCCTCGGAAGTATGTCATAGGTAGAGTTCTTGCCTTCCTACAATTAGGAATGGAAATTAAGCTAGCCTTGAGTTCTATCAAGGGTCGGATCTCGGCCTTGTCAGTGTTTTTTTTTCCGAAGGCTGCTTGCTTCGCACTCTTTGATCTGGGCCTGTATACAAGGGGTAATGCATATAAAATCCGCCAGTTAGGTCACCCTTGTTCCCGTGGGATTTCGATCTAGTTTTGTCGGCGTTACAAAGACAACCCTTGGAACCCATGCACCTTATTCCCTTGTTCCTTCTGACAAGGAAATTGGTGTTCTTGATTGCAGTAACCTCCGCAAGAGAGTTTTCAGAGTTTGGTAGCTTTCTTTTGTAAAGAGCCATCCCTAATTATTCATAAACGATAAGGTGGTGTCGAGTCCTCACTCATCCTTATTTGCCTAAGGTATCTATTTTCATCTGAATCAAGATGTTTCCCTACCTTTTTTTTTTCCCAGAACCTTGGTCTGCGGAAGGAAGGTTATTACATTCTCTCCTTGTAGTGGTAGCAGTTAAGGTCTATCTGAAGGTTTCAGATACAGAAAACTGACACTCTGTTGGGCTGCCAGAAAGCCCTAGGAAAATGCAGGCAGCGTGGGAATCAACTATTTCAAAATGGATTCGTCAGGTTGTTGTTCAGGCTTATGGTTGAAAAGAATGGTTACGCTAGTTAGAGTGCACACTACCAGGGCAGTAAGTGCTTCATGGGCAGTGCATCGCCAAGCCTCTATGACTCAGATTTGCAAGTCCGCAACTTGGTCGTCAGTGCATACATTCACTAGATTCTATGAGGTGGATGTAAGACGGCAAAAAGATACTGCCTTTGGGCGCAGTGTACTGCAGGCAGCAGCAGGGGCATACCCAGCGGGGGGCATTCCGCCCCCGGGTGCCACACATTGGGGGGGTGTCAGTGGCCAGGTGACATTGCTATGGGGGTGCACTCTGCACCCAGGTTGGGTGACACTGTCTGACAAAAACCCGAGGGCATCCCTGGCTCTGGCTGCTCTGTTTAATATTTTTTCTGTTAGCTGGAACACCCCCAGTGCTGCGGCCGAAATGGTATGGTCTGGTTTCCCCTGCTTGCTCCGCCCACCACTGCTGAGAAGCCGAGCTGAGTGTGTCCTCATTCAGCGCGGGGGTGGCTGCTGCTGCTGCTGTTACACACTGTGTCCACACTATCTTCCAGAGTCTGAAGCTGAGAGCCCGAGGTGAGCTGGTTATAGGGGGGTGTGTGGGTTGTGAGAAGGTTGTGAGAAGAGGCTGGAGGAGTGTGTCTGCCCTGCCATCCTGACTGTGCTGGTCTGACAGAGAAGGGGGGGGAGGTTGCTGTGTCCACCACCCAGGTATAGTGTAGCTGACCTGATAAGGGGGCTTGCAGAATGGAGCTGGTGCTACTGTATTTACAGGTTGTAGAATGCAGTCGTGTGCTTTGTACAGGTTGTAGAATGGAGGCGTGTGCTATGTACAGGTTGCAGAATGCAGGCGTGTGCTATGTACAGGTTGCAGAATGCAGGCGTGTGCTATGTACAGGTTGCAGAATGCAGGCGTGTGCTGTATATTGCTGTGTGACCACCACCTACCTATAGTAGCTGAGCTGTGAGCTTACCTGATAAAGGGGGGGGGGGGTGGTGTTGCTTTGTTCACCACCCAGATATATGGTGTGCTATGTACAGGTTGTCGAATGGAGGCATGTGCTATGTACATGTTGTCAAATGGAGGAGTGTGCTATATACAGGTTGTAGAATGCAGGCGTGTGCTATATACAGGTTGTAGAATGCAGGCGTGTGCTATATACAGGTTGTAGAATGCAGGCGTGTGCTATATACAGGTTACAAAATGAAGGCATGTGCTATGTACAGGTTGCCGAATGCAGGCGTGTGCTATGTACAGGTTGCCAAATGCAGGCGTGTGCTATGTACAGGTTGCCAAATGCAGGCGTGTGCTATGTACAGGTTGCCGAATGCAGGCGTGTGCTATGTACAGGTTGCCGAATGCAGGCGTGTGCTATGTACAGGTTGCCGAATGCAGGCATGTGCTATGTACAGGTTGCCGAATGCAGGCGTGTGCTATGTACAGGTTGCCGAATGCAGGCGTGTGCTATGTACAGGTTGCCGAATGCAGGCGTGTGCTATGTACAGGTTGCCGAATGCAGGCGTGTGCTATGTACAGGTTGCCGAATGCAGGCGTGTGCTATGTACAGGTTGCCGAATGCAGGCGTGTGCTATGTACAGGTTGCCGAATGCAGGCGTGTGCTATGTACAGGTTGCAGAATGCAGGCGTGTGCTATGTACAGGTTGCCGAATGCAGGCGTGTGCTATGTACAGGTTGCCGAATGCAGGCGTGTGCTATGTACAGGTTGCCGAATGCAGGCGTGTGCTATGTACAGGTTGCCGAATGCAGGCGTGTGCTATGTACAGGTTGCCGAATGCAGGCGTGTGCTATGTACAGGTTGCAGAATGCAGGCGTGTGCTATGTACAGGTTGCAGAATGCAGGCGTGTGCTATGTACAGGTTGCAGAATGCAGGCGTGTGCTATGTACAGGTTGCAGAATGCAGGCGTGTGCTGTATATTGCTGTGTGACCACCCACCATCTATAGTAGCTGAGCTGTGAGCTTACCTGATAAAGGGGGGTGGTGTTGCTTTGTTCACCACCCAGGTATAGAGTAGATAAGCTGATCTGATAAAGGAGGGGGGGTGTCTGCAGCCCAGGTGACATACATTGACATACACCCACATCTTGCAGCCATCAGACCTGTCCAGCAAGCAGCATGTCACCACAGCATCTTTCCATCTTCCCTGCGGCCATCAGATCCCGTCCACGGTCCAGCAAGCAACACGCCTTGTCAGCAGGTCAGTTCCAAAATCCGAATCAAATCAATGCCAATGATGCCATTGTCTGCTGTCTCCAGGGACAGATCCAATCCAGAGATTGTTATACAGTGGGATCTCTGGATCTGTCCCTGAGGACAGCAGATAATGCAAAGTATGGGCCATGCCTTGTATTGACAGTGTCTCCCCATCTCACTTTGATGTCTCCCTCATAGCAGCTCCAGTCCAGCTCTCCACTTCCCTGACCATGGCACGATCTGTACAAAAATGTGGGATCTGCTCACACCTGAGTGACTGACACCTCTGTCCTGTCCCATCTATTGTCACTGGCTGCCATGAATGAACAGCATTGGCTGTTATAACAAGGAGCGGGAGGGGACGTCCCCATCCCCCTCTGCTCCGCCCAGGTCTCCCATCCCACCCGGAGACCTGAGCTACCAGCCGGCTGGCTGGAGACCCGAACAAAGCCAGATTTGCCTTTGACCAGGTCTCCGATTGTAGAAACCCGGAAGCGACAGAACATTACTCGCCAGCCAACAGCGCCATTTCTTAAAAAAAAAAAAAAAACGGAATTCAATAACGCCGATCTTGGCAGAGGAGGGTGTTTCCTTGTGGGTGTTTTTACATTTTACAGTTGGGGGGGGGGGGGTGCCAGATATAGGATGGGCCCCGGGTGCCAAATTCTCTAGGTATGCCCCTGGGCAGCAGTATAGGTCCTTGCGTCTGATGGCGGTCCGCTTTTATTTGTGTCTCCCTCCGCTCAGAAGGCATTGCTTTGGGACATCCCACATAGTAATTACTATTGCTGCTCTGTGTCCCGTGATGTACGATAAAGAAAATAAGGATTTTACAGGTAAGCTGTTATAAAAATCCTTTCTTGGAGTACATCACGGGACACAGAGGTTCCTCCCCTCTTGTTGGGATACTTATTGCTTGGCTACAAAAACTGAGGTACTCCCTGGATGTGAGGGGTTATATAGGGAGGGCCTTCCTGTCTTTAATTGCACCAGTGTCTATCACCTGAAGGTGGCCTATAACCCACATAGTAATTACTATGGCTGCTCTGTGTCCTGTGATGTACTCCAAGAAAAGGATTTTTACAGGTAAGCTGTTATAAAAATCCTATTTTTATCTGAATTTGTATTTGAACAGGGCTTTAGATTTCCAAGGTGGTACCATTTGTGAGTTTTAAGTAAAGTGAGGTTGAGTTTTTTTTTTTTGCTACCACTTTACACTTTGTAAATAGTAGACAAATCGTATGATTTCAACTGCCCCTCCAGTCAAATAATCTCCATCCCTTCAATGGAGGATAATTGGTAGTATGATCGTTTTTCACAGATTTTTTTTTTTTACCTGAGTCTTTTAATTGTATGGAATAAAGATTTGCATTGACTTTTAATATTATGTGAAGTATTTGTGTCCACTGGAGGGGTCATTAAAATCCTACAATTTACCAATTTATTGGGATGAAACCCTCCACTGGAACTGATTCTGGGAATCCCACTCTTAAACTGCAAATCTAAATTTACACTTTGTAGGAGAAACAAAAAAAATATTTGAAATTAGCGTTTATTGAAGTTAGCGTTTACTGAGCCATATTTCTTGGCTCCTAGACACTGCAGTTTTCCTAAATCTCTAAAACTTCTGAGTGTGTCATAATTTCTCAACCTGATGGTTCCTGTTAAAATGTCAGGTTTCTGGCAGGCAGCAGCTCTCCGCTCTGGGAGGTGAGAGAACTGAGCCATTGGCGGTGTTTGATGGCTCAGTTCTCAGTGAAGAGGCGGCAGGGAACAGATGCAGCATCGGTAAGTATGAATATGGGATAAAAAAATAAAAATAAATCCCATACTTATTTTTTAAGGGTCACGCTGATGGGCACAGTTTATGCTGAGGGGAACGCTGTTGGGTACATTTTATGTTAAGGGACACTCTGAAGGGGACACCTGATTTATGGGGGTAGAATGATAGGGGCACCCAATGTGATGAATTACTCTGATAGTGGCAGCTGATGTATGGGGAACACTAATGGGGACATTTACAGACTAGTACCAGAGTGTGTGGAGGAAATCATAACAAAAGCACCAGAGAGCATTGCTTGTGCCAAGAAAAGGAAGGATGCTGAAAACAGACCGATATGCAGTGCCTTGAAAAAGTATTCATACCCCCTTGAAATTTTCCACATTTTGTCATGTTACAACTAAAAATGTAAGTGTATTTGATGTGCAAAATGAACACAAAGTGGCACATAATTGTGAAGTGGAAAGAAAATGATTTTCAACATTTTTTTACAAATAAATATCTGTGTGGTGGTGTATTCAGCCCCCTTTACTCTGATACCCCTAACTAAAATCTTGTCGCACTAATTGCTTTTAGAAGTCACCTAATTAATACATGGAGTCTACCTGTGTGTAATTTATTCTCAGTATAAATACAGCTGTTATGTGGAGACCTCAGAGGTTTGTTAGAGAACCTTAGTGAACAAACAGCATCATGAAGGCCAAGGAACAAAACAAACCAGACCGGTCAGGGATAAAGTTGTGGAAATGCTTAAAGCAGGGTTAGGTTATAAAAAAAAAAAAAAAATATTTTTTAAATATCCCAAGCTTTGAACATCTCACGAAGTTCTGTTCAATCCATCGTCAACAAAAGATTCGCCCTTTGGGACTTTAAATGAGGTGGACACCATTGGGCCAATAAACATAGTAGCAGAAAATGCAGTATAAAGTAGATGTGTTTATTCAGATAAGAGTAATGCAATGCATGCATGGATATCATCAACAGTGGCCAATTATAAAACGACATACATATACCTAGACAATTGGTACATGTATAGTAAAAAGACATGTGATACACAAGCATCTAATGTACCCGACATGACATGTTTCGCGAGACCCAGCTCGCTTTTCAGGGGTGGATGCGTGTACAACTGTACCTAGGATGGAAAAATAAAGGTGGGTATGTGGTATAATGTTGGTGGAATGAGCATAAGGTAGAGGGAGCTGTGGTATAGGATCCCATACTCGCCACTGAATAGGGCCAAAACAGCAGGTGTGTGGTTCCCAGAGGCAGCAGCAGGTGTCTCACCCGGGGAGCTGAGGAGGCGGAGCCAAACGGGACCCCAGTAGGGCAAAATAAAGTTGTGGAGAAGTGTAAAGCAGGGTTAGGTTATTAAAAAAAAAATCTCCCAAGCTTTGAACATCTCACGAAGCTCTGTTTAATCCATCATCGAAAAATGGAAAGAGTATGGCATAACTGCAAACCTACCAAGACATGGCCGTCCACCTAAACTGACAGGCCGGGCAAGGAGAGCATTAATCAGAGAAGCAGCCATGGTAACTCTGGAGGATCTGCAGAGATCCACAGCTTAGGTAGGAGAATCTGTCCACAGGACAACTACAGGTGAAACTCAAAAAATTTGAATATCGTGCAAAAGTTTATTTATTTCACTAATGCAACTTAAAAGGTAAAACTCATATATGAGATAGACTTATTACATGCAAAGCAAGATAGTTAAAGCCGTGATTTGTCATAATTGTCATCATTATGGCTTACAGCTCATGAAAACCCCAAATCCACAATCTCAGAAAATTAGAATATTACATGCAATCAATAAAACAAGGATTGTACATAGAACAATATCGGACCTCTGAAAAGTATAAGCATGCGTATCTACTCAGTACTTGGTTTGGGCCCCTTTTGCAGCAATTACTGCCTCAATGCGGTGTGGCATGGAAGCTATCAGCCTGTAGCACTGCTGAGGTGTTATTTCCATTTCTTCCAACCAGGATGCTTCAATAGCGGCCTTCAACTCTTCTGCATTGTTCGGTCTCATGTCTCATCTTTCTCTTGGCAATGCCCCATAGATTCTCTATGGGGTTCAGATCAGGAGAGTTTGCTGGCCAATCAAGCACAGTAATCCCACGGTCATTGAACCAGGTTTTGGTGCTTTTGGTAGTGTGGGCAGGTTCCAAGTCCTGCTGGAAAAGGAAGTCGGCATCCCCATAGAGCTCGTCTGCGGAAGGAAGCATGAAGTGCTCCAAAATCTCATGGTAGACGGCTGCATTGACCCTGGACTTAATGAAGCACAGTGGACCAACATCAGCAGATGACATGGCTCCCCAAATCAACACAGACTGTGGAAACTTCACACTGGACTTCAAGCATCTTGCAGTGTGTGCCTCTCCATTCTTCCTCCATACTCTGGGTCCTTGGTTTCCAAATGACATGCAAAATTTGCTCTCATCAGAAAAGAGGACTTTGGACCACTGAGCAACAGACCAGGTCTGTTTTTCTTTAGCCCAGATAAGACGCTTCTGATGATGTTTGTTGTTCAGGAGTGGCTTGACATGAGGAATACGAAATTTGAAGCCCATGTCCAGGATCCATGTGTGTGGTGGCTCTTGATGCACTGACTCCAGCCTCAGTCCACTCCTTGTGAAAGTCCAACACTTTTGAATGGCCTTTTCCTGACAATCCTCTCCAGGCTGCGGTCATCCCTGCTGCTTGTGCACCTTTTTCTTCCACACTTTTCCCTTCCACATAACTTTCTATTAATGTGCTTTGATACAGCACTTTGGGAACATCCAACTTCTTTTGCAATTACCTTTTTGAGGCTTTCCCTCTTTATGGAGGGTGACAATAATGGTTTTCTGCACAACTGTCAGGTCAGCAGTCTTTCCCATGATTGTGATTCCTACTGAACCAGACTGAGAGACCATTTAACCACTTCAATACCAGACACTTACGCACCTTCCTGCCCAGGCCAATTTTCAGCTTTCAGCGCTGTCGCAATTTGAATGACAATTGAGCGGTCATGCTACATTGTACCCAAACAAACTTTTTATCATTTTGTTCCCACAAATAGAGCTTTCTTTTGGTGGTATTTGATCACCTCTGCGATTTTTATTTTTTGCGCAACAAATAAAAAAATGCAGAAAATTTTGAAAAAAAATAACGTTTTTCTTTGTTTCTGTTCATTTATTTTGTAAATAAGTACATTTTCTTCTTCAATGACGGGCACCGATGAAGCGGCATCGATGAGGCGGCACTGGTGGGTACTGATAGATGTGCACTGAGAGGTGGCAATGATGGACACTGATGGGTGGCACTGATGATACTGATGGGTGGCATTGCTGGTAATCACTTTTTTTCATCCATAATGTTGCCAGTCAGTGCCCATTTGTGGGCACTGATTGGCATCTATTGCACATATTTTTTTATATGTGGATGGCCATGGGGTACATACCTGGCCATCCACATGTTACCCGTTTCCCTGGTGGTCCTAGTGGCCCAGTGTGGGCATCCGCGGGGGGGCTGCGCTGATAAACAATCAGCGTGAACCCCCCTGTCAGGAGAACCGCCGATCAGCTCTCCTCTACTCGCGTCTGTCAGACGCGAGTAAGGAAGAGCCGATCAACGGCTCTTCCTGTTTACATCATGGTCAGCCATGATTGGACACGGCTGATCACGTGGTAAAGAGCCTCCGTTGGAGGCTCTTTACCGAGATCGGTGTATCAGTGTGTCCACACCGCATCACTGATCGCCGCGATGCGCGCCTGTTATCCTGCAGGATGTCATATGACGCCCAGTCAGGATAACGCAACCACCGCCCGGCCATCATTTTGCTATAGGCCAGGCAGGAAGTGGTTAAAGGCACAGGAACCCTTTGCAGGTGTTTTGGCTTAATTAGCGGATTAGAGTGGGACACTTTGAGCCTAGAATATTGCACCTTTTCACAATATTCAAATTTTCTGAGAATGTGGATTTGGGGTTTTCATGAGCTGTAAGCCATAATCACAATTATGACAAATCACGGCTTGAACTATCTTGCTTTGCATGTAATGAGTCTGTCTCATATTAGTTTCACCTTTTAAGTTGCATTAGTGAAATAAATGAACTTTTGCACAATATTTTAATTTTTCGGGTTTCACTTGTATTGGCACAACTTGATTCAGAGTGCAGTATGCATCTCTTTAGTCATTAAAGAATTAACAGATATAACTGATATTGCTCAGCTTTTGGTGTATGTGAGATTTTTTTCACAAAAAAATAAAAGAACTCTGTGAGGACCTGTTTGGTGTAACACCACTTGAGACATATACATGAGGACAAGACATACAGTATCTCACAAAAGTGAGACCACCCCTCACATTTTTGTAAATATTTTATTATAACTTTTCATGTGACAACACTAAAGAAATTACACTTTGCTACAATGTAAAGTAGTGAGTGTACAGCTTATATAACAGTGTAAAGTTGCTGTCCCCTCAAAATAACTCAACACGCAGCCATTAATGTCTAAAACGCTGGCAACAAAAGTGAGTACACCCCTAAGTGAAAATGTCCAAAATGGGCCCAAATTGTCAGTATTTTCCAGTACTGGCTTAACCCTCTTGGGCATGGAGTTCACCAGAGCTTCACAGGTTGCCACTGGACATCACAGGGCTGGTGGATGTTAGAGACCTTGCGCTCCTCTACCTTCCGTTTTGAGGATGCCCCACAGATGCTCAATAGGGTTTAGGTCTGTAGACATGCTTGGCTAGTCCATCACCTGTACCCTCAGCTTTTTTTTTTTTAGCAAGGCAGTGGTCATCTTGGAAGTGTGTTTGGGGTCATTATCATGGTGGAATACTGCCCTGTGGCCCAGTCTCTGAAGGGAGGGCATCATGCTCTACTTCAGTATGTCACAGTACATGTTGGCATTCATGGTTCCCTCAATGAACTGTAGCTCTCGGCAGCACTCATGCAGCCCCAGACCATGACACTCCCACCACCATGCTTGATTGTTTGCAAGACACACTTGTCTTTGTACTCCTCACCTGGTTGCCGCCACACACGCTTGACACCATCTGAACCAAATAAGTTTATCTTGGTCTCATCAAACCACAGGACATGGTTCCAGTAATCCATGTCCTTAGTCTGCTTGTGTTTATGTATTGCGTTTGTTAAAAATATGATTTTTATTATATTAATCAGACATAGGATACATGGGACAATTTTACAATAGTCAGATTACCTGTCAGCATTTGGTTTAAGTAGATCTCTCAAGCAAACAAATGACAATGGGATTAGATACCATTGTTGTATTTTAGTACATTACCTGTTTGAGATTTCTTTCAGCTCTCAAACTGAAAAGAATTACAGTTTAGATTACAGGTTTCGTTTTGAGTAGACAATAGGTTAGATACCATTGTTGTATCCAATATGCTAATGTCTCTATAGACATTACCTGTTTGAGATTTCTTTCAGCTCTCAAACTGAAAAGAATTACAGTTTAGATTACAGGTTTCGTTTCAGTAGACAATAGGTAGATAGCATTGTTGTATTCAATGCTATTGTTGAAATACATCTATGTTTTCTGTTTTGGTAACAATGGTAAACAGCCTGACACACATAAAAGCAGTAAGCTCACACACACACACACACACCATGTTGCTGTAAGATCATGAAGAAGAACAGGACCTGATCTCCAAGAAGAATCATTGCCAATGGAGATCATGAACAAAGCGTAATCCAAGTTAAGTAACCTTTAAATGTATTTGTAGTTATAGACCATAGGCTGTTCTATTTTCTAGGCATTTTGCTTGTTATAGAAATCTGTCAGTCTTGTAGTATATTCCTAATATTGTAATAGTTTTGTATGTACAGCATCTTGTATAGTAAAAGCACATTTACACACTGCAGAAGTCTCAGCTTCCTTGTTATACCACAGAGTAACCTTAATAGATAGACGCAAGCAAAACATTTGGGGGCTCGGCCGGAATTTGTGCTATAATTCAATTGAAGCAGACTTGTTTTCCTGTAGTGTGTTGTGTAGCTTGTGCTAGGTAAAATGCTGCGTAAGCTGTTTAGGAAAAGCAAGGCTGCAGAGGGTTCTGGTGACCAGAAGAAAGTGTGCAGCTTACCTATCTGGGCCAGAAATAATGAGTGGGAGCCTCTTGCTAATGCATTTGTGAAGTATGCTTCTCCCTTGAAGCTGACTTGGGGTGATAAAGTCTCAGATCATTTTGTAGATTTTAGCCTTAAGGGGTTGGATTTAAGTAAGAAAGAGAAGGAGGACAGTGTCCACAGTGGGTTGGTACTTCCTCCATGCTCTCTATACTGAATCACATAGAAGGGAGAAGGCAGAGGCAGAAGTTAAGGTATTAAAAGACCAGCTAGCAGTTGCTTCAGAGTGTGTACGTTCAACCGCTAGTCGGGCTGATGATTTGCAAGAGTGGTGTGCAGCCCTCATGACCAAATCAATTAATGCCTTAAGAAAAAGGAAGGGGGCGTAAACCTGTTAGTAAAGCCAGGGTACGTGCCATTGTCACATCCCAAAATTGGGATTGTGAGGATGAGGAGATAGAGTTTGATATTTCAGAGGATGATCTGCTAGTGGGAAAGAAAAAGTATGCCAGACCTCTCATTACTAAGCATAGGAAACGGCAACATGATAGAGAGGATATGGCAGATGGGGAGGTGCATTATCGCAACCCCAGAGATGTTGAATTTGAAGAAGTACGGGAGTTTTCACAAACTGAACTCCATGAGCTGGCAAAACAATACAAACAAAAGGTCTGGGGTGCCCCTATTGGGTTGGCTCCTACGCTTATGGGATGAAGGGGCGGACAGTGTTGTTTTGTCAGGTAAGGAAGCAGTGGCTATGGGAGTGTTAACCCATGATCCACAATTGCGTCAGGCAATGCGAAAAGCCTGAGAGTTTAGCGTGAATTTTTCACTGTTAGACCTTGTGAGAGATGGAATAGTCCGAGTATACGCCAGTCCTACTGACCTGGAAAATACCTACTCCTGGAGATCAAGAGGAGAGGGTATTTCCAGGTTACGTGAGATGGGCTGTATAACCGTATTAAATACATTTCCCGAATGGATAGGTCCAGATATGGAACCCTTTACGTCTGCTCTGCGCTCTAAGCTGATGAAGTCTGCGCCATTTAATCTCAGGGCTCCATTATTGTCTTTGTTGGGAGGCCTGGGATTAAACCGCAAGATTCATGAAGCCACAACCCTTTTAAGCCAGTTGGGGGAGATAGAGGAGACTAAAACAAAACCTGTCAGGGCAGTAGATAAGGTCAAGGCCAGACAGGAAGAATACAAGCAGAAAAGAACAGAGAAGAAACGGAATGGGGTAGAGAAGACAGAAGGTGAAGAGAAAACCAGGCTAGTTGTTTCTGGGAAAGAAATGTGGGTGGATCTATTAAAGGCAGGAGTACCTAGAGATGAGATAGATGGCATTCCTACTGCAGAAATGCTGAAGAGGTGGAAACATTTAGTAGGGAAAACTGTCAGGGTTAGAAACACTATTCCTAGTGAAGATAACATCAGCCTAGACTTAGAGGAAACAGAACAGACCCCTCCTGTTAGCCCCAAACCAATTCCCAAAAGTGAACATGAACCCAAACCCAAATCCCTTTATCCTGGGGAGGAGTTAGAGAGAATCAGAAAAGGGGATTGGGAGGTTCAATATCCTTTATGAAGGGAAGGTGAGTCTCCTGTAGTAGCAGCAAGGGCAGTGACAGCAGGAGACCGACGCCCATATGCACCTGTCACTGTATGGTGGGGGAAGTCATCTTCTCCTACACATGTAATGGCTTTAGTTGATAGCGGAGCTGAAGTTACACTTTTGCAAGGAAATCCTTCCCATCACAAAGGAGAATTGATTTATGTAGAAGGCTTGGGAGGGCAAACTACACCAGCAGTTAGGATACGGGTGAAATTGGCTATTGGCAAGGGATCAGGATTTATGACAAATGTTTTGATATCAGAGTTATCCGAAAATATTCTTGGGATGGATGTACTTCAAGGTCAGTCAATTCAGACTGAAAGAGGCACATTCACATTCGGGTATCCTGATAAAGCGTATCTGGTAAGGGCGGTGAAGGCTGTGGTCAGAGGTCATGCGAAATGGACCCCTGTCTACATTCCTCCACCAGAGAAGCCAGTCTGTCTCAAGCAGTACAGACTTCCTGGAGGCCACAAAGAAATTGGGGAGACTATTCAAGAACTGTTGAGTAGGGATCCTTAGACCTGCTGTAAGTCCTTTCTCGTCTCCGGTGTTCCCAGTAAAGAAACCTGATGGGACATATAGAATGACTGTGGATTACAGAGGTCTAAACAAAGTGGCACCTCCATTGAAGTCAGCTGTACCAGATATGATCTCAATTGTTGAGAAAATTGCTAAAGATGCAGGAGAATATCATGCTGTGATAGACCTGGCTAATGCTTTCTTTTCAATTTTGATAGACCCAGATTGTCAAGACCAGTTTGCTCTGGTGTGGGACGGTCGCCAGTACACTTTCACTGTCCTTCCGCAAGGCTATCTTCATTCTCCAATGATTTGTCATGGACTGATTGCCCGAGATTTAAGTACCCTGAATTTGAAAGTCGCTGTGTTTCACTACATTGATGACATCATGATCTCTGGGACAAAAGAAGACGTAACTGAAGCACTGCACCTTGCTGATACAACACTTGGAGAACAGAGGGTGGGCTATCAGCAGAGACAAAGTCCAAGGACCTGCCACAGAGGTGAAATTCCTAGGAATGATGTGGACTGGGCCACAGAGGAAGATTCCAGAGACAGTTGTGCAAACTATCCAGGCCCTGTTGCCCCCTACTACCAAAAAGGAGGCACAGAAGTTCATTGGAGTTGTGGGATTCTGGAGATGGTTCATTCCACATCTTGGACTGATTCTGAGGCCTATATACAATGTTACCAGAAAAAAGACTGAGTTCTCATGGGGTTCAGAGCAGCGGACTGCATTCCTGGCTGCTAAAGAAGCTATTTTGCAGCATCAGGGATTGGGACCCGTGAGACAAGGAGTACCATTTCAGCTGGATGTAGTGGAGCAGAATGGTACCATATCTTGGAGTCTGTGGCAGCCAAATGAAAAGAAAGGACTGAGAGCAATACCTATTGGATTTTGGTCCAAACAACTGACAGGGGCACAGACGAGATACACGCCCCTAGAGAAGTACCTGTTTGGGGCCTACACAGCACTTCAACATGTAGAGACCATTACAGGAAAGGACACAGTCACCATCCATACTGCATTGCCAATAGCAGGATGGGTGAGAGATAATGGACTGACCACTAGGGCAGCTGTAGCCCAGAACCAGACACTGATGAAATGGAAGTGGTACCTTCAAGAAAGAGGGGGTATTGCAGCTGGGGATGTTAGAGACATTTCAAAACAGTTGGCAGGGTTTGTTACTTTTACCAGCACCCGGCCAGACGAAGAAATTCCTGTGCTGCAGTCATCCCCCATTCAAGAGGCTCCACCCTTTGAGTCTCTGTCAGAAGACATGAAGGAGTCAGCGTGGTTCACTGATGGTTCAGCCATAATCACCTCGTCTGGGCGTAAATGGATAGCAGCAGCCTACAACCCAAGTACAGACACAGTCCTGCAGGAGTCCGGAATCGGAGGGTCCAGTCAGTATGCAGAGTTGAAAGCTGTAGTAATGACTCTTCAGGAGGATCCTTCTTCCCATGTCACTATCTACACTGACAGCTGGGCGGTTTTTAAAGGACTGACAACTTGGATGCCCACGTGGAAGCCCAATGAATGGATGATTCATGGAAAGGTGGTGTGGGGAGGCAAGGAAGTCTGGGACTACATCTGGAAGGAAGCTCACTCCCGCACCATAAAAGTGGGGCACGTTGATGCACATGTGCCCCTAGTACCAGACTTTGAGAACTATAACAGAGTTGCAGATGAAATCGCAAAAGTGAAGGCAGTTGTGCCAATTGATCCTGTTTTGATGAACTTGGCCAACTGGGCCCACAAACAATCTGGACATTTGGGGCAGAAAGCAACATATGAATGGGCACAGCAGAGAGGATTGCCTATATCCATGGACATGATAAAGACTGTAATAGGGAACTGTACAGTGTGTGGAGAAGTGCGACAATGGCCATTGCAAAAGTACTCCACTGGGTCGATTAAGGAGGAGTGAGAGGCCTGCAGAGATCTGGCAGATTGACTTCATCGGTCCCCTGCCCCGGGGAAACAATGGACTGAGATATTGTTGCACTGCGGTGGACACCTATTCAGGACTTATGCTTGTTCATCCTTGCAAACGTGCAGATCAAGCCGCAACGCTTCAACTGCTTCAGAAACTTGTCATTGCTTATGGTTGTCCCAAACAAGTCCAAAGTGATAATGGCTCACACTTCACCGGATTAACAGTACAGCAGTGGGCCAAAGATTCTGGAGTGTACTGGTTGTGCCACATCCCATACCATCCACAGGCAGCTGGTTTGATTGAAAGATACAACGGGCTATTGAAGGACCAGATACGCAAAATTACACCCACACATACACTAAGGGGGTGGGATCGGGTCCTCACACAGGCAGTCATGTTGTTAAATTCTAGGCCAATAGCCAAAAGCACACCATATGAGAGGATGGTAGGGGCTCAGGCACAGATTCCACAGCTGGAGTGCAGAGTTCAGTATTTATGTAAGGTTCCTAAAAGAACAGGGTTAACAGATACCATGTTACTGCTTCCCATGACATAGAAACCAAGAGTGACGTATCTGAAGCTGAAGCTTATCTAGGAATGAGAGGGAATCTGGCAGGAAGGTTTGAAGTTATATTTGCATTGGCAGATGAGCTTCAAGACAGTGGCTGGGACTCTGACTGGTTAGTGGATACTTCTCAGCAAGAGTGGAAAGTGAGGCTACATAACATCAAACCTTCCAAAATAAACAGCAGTGATTTTCTGGAAAATATCAGTATATTTCCTCTCCTCCCTATTGATGTTCTTTGGGAGGGTCAGAGGTGCATACAGACAGGTGGCAAAGTATTGGTCAGATATCCAGGCAAGAAGCCATTTAGAGGAGAGATAGTAGCTGAAGGGCCAGGATCTACTGTTTATGTATTGTTAGAAGGAACAGATAATCCGCTTTGTTTTCCACTCCACAGGTTGTCTCCGATTTGATCCATAGGAAGACCAGAGAAAAGTGGTTACATGATGGAAAGAATGACGGAAAATCGCAAGAGCTGTGGAGAACAAGGCCTTTTGATGTATTCCAAGCCTGGACTTGTTTCTAAAGAACTTTAGAATGGACTTTCTAATGAACTTTTATCCAAAGACTGAAACACCCTCCCAGTGACAGAAATATGGGAGGGGTTGCATTTAAGGAAAATTCATGTGTATATTGAGTTTTTAGTAATGAAGAGATTTTCTGTGTGTGGTCTGAGAGAGAAAAAAATAAAAATCATAGGGCGGAATGTATTGTGTTTGTTAAAAATATGATTTTTATTATATTAATCAGACATAGGATACATGGGACAATTTTACAATAGTCAGATTACCTGTCAGCATTTGGTTTAAGTAGATCTCTCAAACAAACGACAATGGGATTAGATACCATTGTTGTATTTTAGTACATTACCTGTTTGAGATTTCTTTCAGCTCTCAAACTGAAAAGAATTACAGTTTAGATTACAGGTTTCGTTTCAGTAGACAATAGGTAGATAGCATTGTTGTATTCAATGCTATTGTTGAAATACATCTATGTTTTCTGTTTTGGTAACAATGGTAAACAGCCTGACACACATAAAAGCAGTAAGCTCACACACACACACCATGTTGCTGTAAGATCATGAAGAAGAACAGGACCTGATCTCCAAGAAGAATCATTGCCAATGGAGATCATGAACAAAGCGTAATCCAAGTTAAGTAACCTTTAAATGTATTTGTAGTTATAGACCATAGGCTGTTCTATTTTCTAGGCATTTTGCTTGCTATAGAAATCTGTCAGTCTTGTAGTATATTCCTAATATTGTAATAGTTTTGTATGTACAGCATCTTGTATAGTAAAAGCACATTTACACACTGCAGAAGTCTCAGCTTCCTTGTTATACCACAGAGTAACCTTAATAGATAGACGCAAGCAAAACAGTTCAGCAAACTGCAGGCTTTCTTGTGCATCATCTTTAGAAGAGGCTTCCTTCTGGGACGACAGCCATGCAGACCAATTCAATGCAGCATGCTGCGTATGGTCTGAGCACTGACAGGCTGACCCCCCCCCCACCACCACCACCACCACCACCACCCTTCAACCTCTGCAGCAATGCTGGCAGCACTCGTACGTCTATTTCCCAAAGACACCTCTGGATATGATGCTGAGCATGTGCACTCAACTTCTTTGGTTGACCATAGTGAGGCCTGTTCTGAGTGGAACCTGTCCTGTTAAACCACAGTATGGTCTTGGCCACTGTGCTGAAGCTCAGTTTTAGGATCTTGGCAATCTTCATATAGCCTAGGCCATCTTTATGTAGAGCAACAATTGTTTTTTTGTTTTTTTTCAGATCCTCAGAGTTTTTTGTCATAAACATGCAATGTTGAACTTCCGGTGACCTGTATGAGAGAATGAGAGTGATAACACCAAATTTAACACACCTGCTTCCCATTCACACCGGAGACCTTGTACCAGTCACATGATACCGGGGAGGGAAAATGGCTAATTGGCCCAATTTGGACATTTTCACTTAGTGTTGTACTCACTTTCGTTGCCAGCAGTTTAGATAATAAAGCGCTGTGTTGAGATATTTTGAGGGGAGAGCAAATTAACAGTTATACAAGCTTTACATTGTAGCAAAGAGTAATTTCTTCAGTGTTATCAAATGAAAAGATATAATAAAATATTTACAAAAATGTGAGGGTGTACTCACTTTTGTGAGATACTGTATATGAGGCCATTAAGGAGATTCTGAGAAAGAGGAAGATGGATTGGAAAAAAGTGGTCTCAGTCACCCCCAGATGGTGCCCCTGCCATGGTAGAGAAAGAGAGAGGAGTTGTGGCACGGCTGAAAGAGGACAACCCTAACCTTATTGCTTACCCCTGCATAATCCACCAGACTGTCTTGTGTGCCATTCTATTAGAAAAATTTGCAGAATTCATGGACACAATAAAGAAAATCATCAACTTCCTCAGGGTATTCTCATCTCATCAACATTGGTTGCTAAGAGAGTTTATTAGAGAAGTTGAGGCAAATGCAATTTACCTTTTAATGCACAACAATGTTAGATGGCTGAGTAAAGAGAATGTATTGGAACGATTTTGGTCCATTTGAACAGAAGTAGCGGCTTTTTTAGTGCAACTCAAAAGTCAGCAAGCAAAACAGTTTTCACTGTTTTTACAAGATGAGAGCACAATGGACAATATTGCTTTCTTAGTTGACATAACATCACACCTTAATGAACTCAATTCAAAGCTCCAGGGA
The DNA here is from genome assembly GCA_029206835.1 of Rana muscosa. NCBI lineage: Eukaryota > Metazoa > Chordata > Amphibia > Anura > Ranidae > Rana > Rana muscosa. The sequence goes on along the minus strand of CM055117.1, from coordinate 936,454,809 downwards.
AAGAACAATTCCATCTGTGATTTGATGACCACTGTCTGCTCGTTCCAGAGAACTGGATTTGTTCAAGGAGAGAGGAGAGAGGAGAGAGGAGAGATTGTATGTCTTGCTTATATATGCTATATGCACACTGACAACTGACAAACTACTTTAATCCTACAGTCTCTTCGGTTGAACCCCAGCTCTTATTTGGTCAATATAAAAGTGATACACTACAAGCCATAGAGCAGGGGTGCCCAACCTTTTGAAGAGCGAGGGCCACTTAAGCGACTTGGTAATCCGTCACGGGCCACAATGAGCAGAGCGGGCGGATGACAGGTCCCTGTCCACTCTGCATATGCAAAGCAGACATGGATACAGCCTGCTCTACTGTATGGGCCCTCCTATCCGATCTGCCCAAATGGAAGGGGATGGATCCCCTTCTGTTTGTTTTTTTTAGTGGATCGGATTGGAGGTAGCCTACATCTGCCACTCCATAGAGTTGAATGGATGGTCTGATTGGGTTGGACTGATCGTGTGAAAGGGGTCTAAGGCTGCTTTCACACTGATGCTCTGTGGTTAACCCATACCATGGATGCAGAGCAGGGCACCTGTGGCTTTCCTGCGGTTTAGCTGCACTTTGCCATAGACTTCTATTATATCCTAAAGGTGTGGTGTACTTTTTGAAAGCTCACCAAACCCACAGCAACAGAATTCTATGGCTCAGTGCAGGTAACCAGCAGGTGCACTGCGCTCCACTTGTGGAGCAGTTTGAAAGCAGCCCAGCAACCACTGCAGAACAGATTTGCCAATATATACACTGTGATTTTAAGTAGTAAACATACTTTTAAAAAGTTTTCCATTCAGTTATCACCAGCTGTTGCTGCCCCAGGCAGAGTGCATTTGGTATCATTCTGCCTGTAACAGAAGCACTATACAGGCTTATGTGGTGGCTTGCCAAACTTCAACCCCAGAGCAGGAGGTCGCGGGCCACATGTGGCCCCCGGGCCACTGGTTGGGCACCCCTGCCATAGAGCCTAGATTATGATAAAACATCCTCTTGCTGGCCACGCCCAACAACCATCCTTTTGCATATGCACACTGACAAACTATTTTAATCCCACAGGTCACCCCCAGGTCTTATTTTCTCTATGCAAAGGGATAAAAGTGTTAAGCCCCATACACACGGTCGGACTTCCATCGGACTTTTCCGTGGTTTTTTGTCCGAACGGAGTTGGTCGGGAACACCCATAGCATACACACGCTCTGACTTTTCTGCAAACTTTCCCAAAACTTTTTGCAACATCACGTGTTTTTTCTGCTCTTTACCGCCACCCTTTGGTCAACTTCTGCTATTGTTGGTTGATTTTAACATTAGTGGTTTTGTCCATCGGACAAAAGTCCGAAGGTTTTCTGTACACACGGTCGGACTTTGCTTCATCTGACTTTTATTGGGCAAAAGTTTGTCCGTTTGCAGACCCAACTTTTGTCCGATGAAAAAAAAAAAAAAAAAAAAGTTTGTCCGATGGAGCGTACACGGTCGGATTGTTGGTCCAACTAGCTCAAAATGAAGTTTGTTGGCCAAAAGTACGACCGTGTGTATGGGGCTTTACACTACAAGCCATTGAGCCTAGACTAGGATAAAACATCCTCTTTCTGGCCATGCCCACTTGCTGACCACGCCCACCAACCACTCTTTTGCATATGCACACTGACAAACTATTTTAATCCCACAGTCTCTTCAGTTCACCCCCAGGTCTTATTTGGTCTATGCAAAGGGATAAGCATACAATACAAGCCATAGAGCCTAGACTATAATAAAACATCCTCTTGCTGTCCATGCCCACATTTTTGGCCATACCCACTTGCTGACCACAACACTTTTCTTAGCCACGCCCACAACCACTCTTTTACATATGCACACTGACATCTGACACTGACAAACTTCTTTAATCTGACAGTCTCTTTAGTTCACCCCCAGCTCCTATTTGGTCTATGCAAAGGGATAAGCCCCGTACACACGGTCGGACTTTTGCCCAACAAACTTTGTTTTAAGCAAGTTGGACCAACAATCCGACCGTGTGTACGCTCCATCGGACAAACTTTTTTCGTTTGGTTTTGGATTTCATCGGACAAAAGTTGGGTCTGCAAACGGACAAACTTTTGCCCAACAAAAGTCTGATGGAGCAAAGTCAGACCGTGTGTACAGAAAACCATCGGACTTTAGTCCGATGGACAAAACAACTAATGTTAAAATCAACCAACAATAGTAGAAGTTGACCAAAGGGTGGCAGTAAAGAGCAGAAAAAACACGCGATGTTGTAAGAAGTTTTAAGAAAGTTTGCAGAAAAGTCTGAGCGTGTGTATGCTATGGGTGTTCCCAACCAACTCCGTTCGGACAAAAAAACACAGAAAAGTCCGATGGAAGTCCGACCGTGTGTACGAGGCTATACAAGCGTTACACCACAAGCCACTCATATATCTGCAAGGAAAGAGAGTTTATTTCTGAAGTCAACAAAAGGAGAAACATCTGATTGGAAACTTCAGTAAACAGTTTGACAGCAGACCCTCCAGCTCATGCACAGTCCATTCCTCATTAAAGATGTCAGTGTTTTCAAAGGAGGTGATGCAGACCTTCAAGTGGGAACATGAGAGATCTCTACAGACAGTAATGATTGATCTGAAAACAAATGTTGCACAAAGAGAGCACTTTGGAGGATCTGATCCTGCTAACTTCTGGCTACATACTGTGCCTGAGACTGATTTTCCTTGATTAACCAAGGTAGCACTACACACCTTGACCATGTTTGGACCTACGTACTGCTGTAAGTCAGCTTTCTCCACTATGAACATTATTAAAACTACGTGGTCACCCTAGCGTCCACCGATTGGTACTACGCAGTACCATGTCGCCCTTCTGCTGTGGATACATGCAGGTGTACATTGGAAAGATTTTCACCAATTCCCACAATATCTCAGTTATTTCTAGAGATGCCGCATCTAAACACAGAACTGTAGGAATTTTTCCTTTACCAATGATGTGGAGGGGCTCATTTGCTAAGGTGTGAGAGGCCGAGACACTTAAAGAGACCTCTACCTCAGAGGCAACTAACAAAATTTGCGGCTCTCGCTGAGCACTGCCAATCACATGTGTCACACTCATCCTCTCACTTTCAGCAACACTGAGCCCTTCCAAATCACTATCCATTACCTCATCAACCTGTATACAACACAGTCCATTAATTGAACTCCTGTGCAATGCAGTTCACCTCAGAAAACTTTAACTTTTCATTCAGATTGGCTGTTCATCACAGTATTGCTGCAAAACAGTTTCTTTTTACTTACTGTTTTGGTATGCGAGGATCTGGAACTCTTCCAAAACTGCCCGAAGCAATACCTCCACCATATGTAAGATTAGGGGTTATCAGCTCTCGTAGTAGATGCGTTTTTCCAGTGATTCAAGCCAGTCAGGAACTCTTTTTAAGGGCATGGTAGCCCACTTTTATTTAAAAGCACAAAAAGTTCACAAATACATCAGTTGCCCTCGCAGGGGGGTTCCACCATTACTGTGTCTTGTATACTCAACAGTTTACCTCCTGGCTTCCCCTCTTGCGATCTGGCTGTTCAGGCCTGTAGCCTAGGCCTTAGGTCTGCTCCTCAGAACAAACAGTTTCCAAGAGATCAGCTCACTCCTCGCTTACTCCCGGTCAGCACCTGGTTGCTTACTTCACCAATGACATATGCCTCCTGCAGACATGCATACTCTGGCTGTAGACATGCAGCGCCTGACTCCTCTCCAAAGGATGGGAGTCCACCTGACTCCCATACACAGACTTCCTGTCTGTTGGGTGGAGCCCTGATCCATAGTCATGTCAGAACTAAATAGCCGAACACACAGCTGTTCAATCAACATGTCTTTCTCTACCAAATCTGGTGTAAACCAACACACTTTAACCACTTCAATACAGGGCTTTTTGTACCTATTCAATACCGGGCCTATTTTGGCACTTCTCTCCTACATGTACAAATCATCATTCTTTTGCTAGAAAATTACTCAGAACCCCCAAACATTATATATGTTTTTTTAGCAGACACCCTAGGGAATAAAATGACGGTCATTGCAACATTTTTTCTTGCACAATATTTGCGCAATAATTTTTCAAACGCCTTTTAAAAAAAAAAAATGGTTTCATGAATTAAAAAATAACAAAACAGTAAAGTTAGCCCAATTTTTTGGGAAAATATGAAAGATAATGTTACGCGGAGTAAATAGATACCTAACATGTCACGCTTTAAAATTGCGCACACTCATGGAATGGCGCCAAACTTCGGTACTTAAAAATCTCCATAGGCGACGCTTTAATTTTTTTTACAGGTTACCAGGTTAGAATTACAGAGGAGGTCTAGTGCTAGAATTGTTGCACGCGCTCTAACGCACGCATGCGTGGTTTGAACAGCGTTTACATATGTGGGCGACTTACGTGTGCATTCGCTTCTGATCGCGAGCTACCGGGGACAGGGGCGTTTTAATTTAATTTTTTTTATTTTTTTTACTTATTTATTTATTTTTTTACAATGATTTTACTTATTTATTTTTTTTGATCACTTTTATTCCTATTACAAGGAATGTAAACATCCCTTGTAATAGGAATGTGTGTGACAGGTTCTCTTTATTGAGAGATGCGGGGTCAATAAGACCCCACATCTCTACTCCAGGCTGGAAAGCATGAGATCAGTGAAAAATTTTTCACTGATCTCATACTTACAGCCGCAATGGCGGCTTTGTTTACATTTGAGACCCGGGCGTGACGTCATCACATCGCGCCCGGGCCTCCGACGATCATAGAGATGACTGGTGACCAGTCATCTCTATGCTCATCACGTGACCCCACCAACGACGCCGGAAGATTCGCTCCGGGTCCCCGATCGCACAGGGGAGCCCGGAGAAGCACCGGATGGCGGCGGGAGGGGGGTGTCCCCTCCCGCCGCCTATAAGAACGATCAAGCGGTGGAACCGCCGCTATGATCATTCTTATTGTGCACAGAATCGCCGGCACTTCAAAAGGATATCTGAATGATGCCTCTAGCTGCAGGCATCATTCAGATATCCCCCTACAAAGCCGAGGACGTCATATGACGTCCACCCAGGATGGGAGATCCCATCTGTGGACGTCATTTGACTATGGCTGGGTAGGGAAGTGGTTAAGAACGCACAGGATCCCACCGTCACAATATATATATATATATATATATATATATATATCTCTGTACACACACACTATATTGTCAAAAGTATTGGGACATCTGCCTTTACACACACATGAACTTTAATGTCACCCCAGTCTTAGTCTGTAGGGTTCAATATTCAGTTGGCCCGCCCTTTGCAGCTACAACAGATTCAACTCTTCTGGGAAGGCTGTCCACAAGGTTTAGGAGTGTGTCTATGGGAATGATTGACCATTCTTCCAGAAGCGCATTTGTGAGGTCAGGCACTGATGTGGTTGAGAAGGCCTGGCTTGCAGTCTCCGCTCTAATTCATCCCAAAGCTGTTCTATCAGGTTTAGGTCAGGACTCTGTGCAGGCCAGTCAAGTTCCTCCACCCCAAACTTGCTCATCCATGTCTTTATGGACCTTGCTTTGTTCACTGGTCCAAATCATTTGGTGGAGGGGGGTTATGGTGTCGGGTTGTTTTTCTGGGGGTTGGGCTTGGCCCCTTAGTTCCAGTGAAGGGAACTCTTAAGGTGTTAGCATACCAAGATATTTTGGACAATTTCAAGCTCCCAACTTTGTGTTACCAGTTTGGGGATGGCCCCTTCCTGTTCCAACATGACTGCACACTAGTGATGAGCCGAACACCCCCGGGTTCGGTTCGCACCAGAACCCGCGAACGGACCGAAAGTTCGTACGAACATTAGAACCCTATTAAATACAATGGATGCGAACGTTCGAATTCTAAAGTGCTAATTATAACAACTATTATGCATGTTATTGTCCTAAAAAGGGTTTGGGAACCCGGGTTCTGCACCAGGGGACATGTATCAATGCAAAAAGAAGTTTTAAAAACGGTCGTTTTTCGGGAGCAGTCATTTTAATGATGCATAAAGTGAAAAAAAAAGAGTCAAATATTCCTTTAAATATCGTACCTGGGGGGTGTCTAAAGTATGCCTGTGAAGTGCCACGTGTTTCCCGTGTTTAGAACTGTCCCTGCACAAAATGACACTTCTAAAGGAAAAAAAAGCCATTTAAAACTGCTTGCGGCTTTAATGTAATGTCTGGTCCCGGTAATATGGATGAAAATCTTTAAGAAAAATGGCATAGCTACCCCATGACCCCCCCCCTACCCCAGCCCATGACCAGCCCCTTTGGGTCTTGTATGGATATTAAGGGGAACCCCGCACATAAAATAAAAAAGGCCCTATATACTCTGAACAGCCGTATACAGGCGGTGCATACAAGACAGGGACTGTAGGTTTGTTCTTATGTAGAATCTGTTTGTAATTTTGAACAGGTACATTGTTGAAGTGTAGCTCCAGCCCAAAAATCTATTTTTAAACTTTTTGGAAAACATAGGTAAGGGTTATCACCCCTGTAACATTTGTTTTGCTGTCTGTGCCCCTGTTCAGAACATTTCACCTCACTTTCCGTCCCAATGTCAACTGTTTTTGAAATGTGGTGTTTTTCTTGAAACAAGGATTGCTGATAAAGCATCAGTACAGAGGAGACACCTTTCTCCCATATTTATTCTTACAGGAGAGAATTTTCCTTCCTAGGGGTAGATTTCCTCTCACTTCCTGTTGTCTTCTTGCGTTTGCAAGTAGGAGTCGTTTGTAAGTTGGATGTTTGAAAGTAGGGACCTGCCGTATATACTCTGCAGAAATAGGCCCCTTAGTTGTTGGTGTTGGCACAACACTGTAAGCACTCACAGTTACTCTTGGTTGGTGCTGGAACGCCCTGCTGTCAACTATTATATCAGGAATTTTAATTACATATAATTGTTGAACAGTGGTAGTAAAAATTGGGGCTTTGATGGTGGTGCTGGTGCCACAACACTGTAAGCCCTGACAGTTACTCTTGGTGGGTGCAGCAATGGGCCCTGCTGTGAATTATTAGATCAAGAATTGTAATTACATGCCCCTTTTGAACAGGGGCTGAAAAATTGGGCCTTTCGTGGTGGTGGTGGTGGTGGCGTTGCCACAACACTGTAAGCCCTCAGAGTTACTCTTGGTGGGTGCAGCAATGGGCCCTGCTGTGAATTATTAGATCAAGAATTGTAATTACATGCCCCTTTTGAACAAGGGCTGAAAAATTGGGCCTTTCGTGGTGGTGGTGGTGGTGGTGGTGGCGTTGCCACAACACTGTAAGCCCTCAGAGTTACTCTTGGTGGGTGCAGCAATGGGCCCTGCTGTGAATTATTACATCAAGAATTGTAATCGCATGCCCCTGTTGAACAGGGGCTGAAAAATTGGGCCTTAGGCACTGGTGGCACAACACTACAACCCCTCACAGATACTGTACTTGGAGCACAGCAATGAGCCCTGTTGCAAAGTATTGCTTCAAAAATTGTAATGACACGCCCCTGTTAAACAGGGGCTGAAAAATTGGGCCTTAGGCACTGGTGCCACAACACTCCAACCCCTCACAGATACTGTACTTGGAGCACAGCAATGAGCCCTATGGCAAATTATTGCTAAAAAAATTGTAATTACACGCCCCTGTAAAACAGGGGCTGAAAAATTGGGCCTTAGCCACTGGTGGCGGCACCCATAAACAAAAATGATCTTCCAAGCTATCATCATCAATCGTATCATTGAGGACTCGGAGGAGGAGGATAGCCAGTCAACATAACAGCACAGGCACTCAGCATCAGCATCAGTCTTGAAGGGATGTGACATGTTAAAATCAATTAGTCTGTTATATCAGCATCAGGTGTGTGGTAGCTGGTGGTGATCCAAGACTGGTTCATCTTGATGAAAGTCAGTCGATCAACCGAGTCGGTGGACAGGCGCACCCTGTGATCCGTGACAAATCCTCCAGCAGCACTGAATGTGCGTTCTGAAAGAACGCTGGATGCAGGACAGGCCAGTAGCTCAATTGCATACTGTGCAAGCTCTGGCCAGTGATCCATCCTCAAGACCCAGTAAGCCAGAGGATTTTCGGTGGGGAAGGTGTCCAAGTCTGACCTTGCCCCTAGATATTCCTGCACCATGTTTATCAGACGCTGGCGATGGTTGCTGGAACCGATCATACTTTGGGGCTGCGGACTAAAGAATTGTCTGAACGCATCGGTCAGACGGCCACCTTCCCCACCGCTCCTTCTTTGACTGGCCGAAGCCTCAGCAACTCGTTGTTCAGGACCAGGAGTTTGTAACCTCCCAGTCTCTGGGAACGCGTTGCACAGACCTTTCTGCAAGGCCTCCCGGAGTTGTCTCATCCTCTGCTCCCTCTGCGACGGTAACATAAGGTCCGCAACCTTACCCTTGTACCGTGGATCAAGGAGAGTGGCCAGCCAGTAATGGTCCCTCTCCTTGATCCGAAGAATACGAGGATCCTTCCGCAGACTTTGCAGGATCAGGGAGGCCATGCAGCGTAGGTTTGCTGAGGCATTCGCTGCGGAGTCCTCTGGGTCACTAAGGACGACATGATCCGCAGTCACCTCCTCCCAGCCACGTACAAGTCCACTGGTTTCTTGGGACTGTAAATCATCCCTAAAAGACTGCTGCTGATGATGCTGAGTGCCAGCCTCCACCTCCATGCTGACACAATCCTCCTCCTCCTCCTCCTCCTCCTCCTCTTCCTGTGCGATGGGTGGGACAGAAGGAACACTGTCTGGGTAAAGGGGGCCTTGAGAGGCAAGGAAGTCCTCCTCTTCCTGCCTCTGTTCTGCCTCAAGTGCCCTGTCCATTATTCCACGCAGCGTGTGCTCCAACAGGTGGACAAGAGGTACAGTGTCACTGATGCATGCACTGTCACTGCTCACCATCCTCGTGGCCTCCTCAAATGGTGCCAGGACAGTGCATGCATCCCTGATCATGCCCCACTGGCGTGGAGAAAAAAAACCAAGCTCCCCTGACCCTGTCCTGGTGCCGTAGTCGCACAGGTACTCATTGATGGCCCTCTGCTGCGTGTGCAGCCGCTGCAGCATGGCCAACGTTGAGTTCCACCTGGTGGGCATGTCACATATAAGGCGGTTCTTGGGCAGGTTCAACTCCTTTTGCAGCTCAGCCAGGCGAGCACTGGCATTATAAGATCTGCGGAAATGCACACAGACTTTCCTGGCCTGCCTCAGGACATCCTGTAAGCCCGGGTACCTGCCCAAGAACCGCTGCACCACCAGGTTAAGGACGTGAGCCACACAGGGCACATGGGTCAGTTGTCCCTGTCGAAGGGCGGAGAGGAGGTTGGTGCCATTGTCGCAAACCACCATTCCTGGCTTAAGCTGGCGTGGCGTCAACCACCTCTCGGCCTGGCCCTGCAGAGCAGACAGGACCTCTGCCCCAGTGTGGCTTCTGTCCCCCAAACACACCAGCGCAAGCACGGCATGGCATCTTTTTGCCTGCGTACTTGCGTAGCCCCGTGAACGGCTACGGAGCACCGCTGGTTCATAGGACAAACCACAGGAAGAGGCCATGGAGGAAGAAGAAGAGGAGGGGGTGGAGGAGAGAGGTGTGTCACAACCAGTAGTAGCATTTTGGAGGCGTGGCGGTGGGACAACCTCCAACACTACTGCACCTTGTCCTGCATCCTTCCCAGCTGCCAAAAGAGTGACCCAATGGGCCGTGAAAGAAAGGTAACGTCCCTGTCCATGCCTGCTGGACCATGAGTCAGCGGTAATATGCACCTTACCGCTGACCGCCCTGTCCAGCGAGGCCAAGACATTGCCTTCCACATGCCGGTAGAGAGCCGGAATAGCCTTCCGTGAGAAAAAGTGGCGTTTGGGAACCTGCCACTGAGGAACCGCACATTGCACAAACTCACGGAAGGGGGCCGAGTCTACCAACTGAAAAGGCAGCAGTTGAAGCGCTAGCAATTTAGCCAAGCTAGCATTCAACCGCTGGGCATGTGGATGGCTGGGAGTGAACTTCTTTCGACGGTCCAGCAGCTGGGGCAGGGAAATTTGCCTGCTAGAATCGGACGTCGGTGTACTGCTAGCAGAGTGGCCGCAAGTACTTGGCTGTGACACACCTAATTCTACACCTTCATTCCTCTCAGTGCATGTTTCAGAGAGGACTGAAGTTATAGTGGGGTTGGAGATCCCAGCTGATGCGGTGCAAGGAGAGGTCCGCTTTGTTCTTTGGTGTGGGTCTTTGAGGTAGGCTTGCCAACGAGCTGCATGGCAGGTCAACATATGTCTGGTCAGGCATGTGGTACCCAAGCGGCTGATGTTTTGGCCACGCGATATACGCTTGAGACATATGTTGCAAACAGCAGCTGTGCAATCTGATGCACTAGCCTCAAAAAAGGCCCACACCAAGGAACTTTTTGAATGACGGGCAGAGGCAGCGCCCTGCACAGGCGGAGCTCTGCGGTGTGATTCCGTCGGTGTACTGCCCTTACGCTGGCCACCAAAGGGCATCCTGCCTCGTTGGAGATGTTCCTCCTCCTCATCCTCCTCCTCCTCCTCTCTCCTATTAGGCACCCACGTGGAGTCAGTGACCTCATCATCCCCTCCCTCCTCATCACTGGAGCCAATCTGGCAGTATGCTGCAGCTGCTGGAACATGACTGCCAGATTGGTGTCCTTCTTGAGCATCCCCTCTGTCTGCTCTCACCCTACTGCCTTCCTGTAGCTGGGTTTCATCATCAGACCCTTCGAAACGCTGGGCATCCTCCTGGAGCATGTACCCAACACTGTGCTCAAACAGTTCGGGGGACTCCTCAGGAGGAGGACATGGTGGGTCTAGGGAAGGAGTGACTGATGATGAGTCTGACATTGATACCAGGGAAGAGGACGCTTTGGCAGCTGCTTTGCCAGTACCCTGAGCCTGGGTGAGAGAGGATGAGGAGGAGGAGGGCTTGGTCATCCACTCTACCAAGTCTTCGGCATGATGTGGCTCAACATGTCCAGCTGCCGAAAAGAAGGACAAGCGTGTCCCATGGCCATGTGCTGATGACAATGCACCGCGTCCACGACCAGCACTGTTGCCCCCAGACACAGAGCCTGCTTGCCCTCTTTTATTGCCTCCTGACTGTCTGCCTCTCCTTGTTTGCCTTCCAGACATTCTAATAGATGGCCTGCAGGGAGATGGGAAAAAAGCAATAAGGGCTACCTTCAGGTGTCCTTCTCTGTCCCTTTACTTAAGGATTTCTAAATATGGTTGAGGATGATTGCTTTTGCACAGAATAGCACAACGACAATTTCCCTGACTGTCCAAAAAACAAGGATTTCAAAGATGGTTGATGAGGAATGCTTTAGCACACTATAGCACAAGGAGAATTCCCCTCACTTTCCTTCTTTGTCCCTAGAAACAAGGACTCGCACAGTGAAAGAAACTGACACTCTCCCTACCTAGAGTTTTCTGTCCCTAGAAAAAATGTTTTTTTAAAGCACACTATAGCACAAGGAGAATTCACTCACTGTCCTTCCCTGTCCCTAGAAACAAGGACTCGCACAGTGAAAGAAACTGACACTCTCCCTACCTAGAGTTTTCTGTCCCTAGAAAAAATGTTTTTTTAAAGCACACTATAGCACAAGGAGAATTCACTCACTGTCCTTCCCTGTCCCTAGAAACAAGGACTTGCACAGTGAAAGAAACTGACACTCTCCCTACCTAGAGTTTTCTGTCCCTAGAAAAAATGTTTTTTTAAAGCACACTATAGCACAAGGAGAATTCACTCACTGTCCTTCCCTGTCCCTAGAAACAAGGACTTGCACAGTGAAAGAAACTGACACTCTCCCTACCTAGAGTTTTCTGTCCCTAGAAAAAATGTTTTTTTAAAGCACACTATAGCACAAGGAGAATTCACTCACTGTCCTTCCCTGTCCCTAGAAACAAGGACTTGCACAGTGAAAGAAACTGACACTCTCCCTACCTAGAGTTTTCTGTCCCTAGAAAAAATGTTTTTTTAAAGCACACTATAGCACAAGGAGAATTCACTCACTGTCCTTCCCTGTCCCTAGAAACAAGGACTTGCACAGTGAAAGAAACTGACACTCTCCCTACCTAGAGTTTTCTGTCCCTAGAAAAAATGTTTTTTTAAAGCACACTATAGCACAAGGAGAATTCACTCACTGTCCTTCCCTGTCCCTAGAAACAAGGACTTGCACAGTGAAAGAAACTGACACTCTCCCTACCTAGAGTTTTCTGTCCCTAGAAAAAATGTTTTTTTAAAGCACACTATAGCACAAGGAGAATTCACTCACTGTCCTTCCCTGTCCCTAGAAACAAGGACTTGCACAGTGAAAGAAACTGACACTCTCCCTACCTAGAGTTTTCTGTCCCTAGAAAAAATGTTTTTTTAAAGCACACTATAGCACAAGGAGAATTCACTCACTGTCCTTCCCTGTCCCTAGAAACAAGGACTTGCACAGTGAAAGAAACTGACACTCTCCCTACCTAGAGTTTTCTGTCCCTAGAAAAAATGTTTTTTTAAAGCACACTATAGCACAAGGAGAATTCACTCACTGTCCTTCCCTGTCCCTAGAAACAAGGACTCGAACAGTAAAACACACTGACACTCTCCCTACCTATCCTTCTCTTTCCCTAAACTAAAGGAATCCAGGTTAAGCAAGAAAGAAATAAATGTCACTGTCCCTGCCTATGCTGCTCTTTCCCTGCTCCGGAACACACTACACTAGGCCGCCGTGCTGGCGGCCTTTTATAGTGTGGGGCGTGTACTAAACACCCTCAGCAATAATTGGCCACAGGCATCCTGCCTGTGGCCAATCATTGCTCTCCTCGCTGCCGGCGCTGTGATTGGCCAAGCATGCGGGGTCACAGTGCATGCTTGGCCAATCACAGCGCCTGGATGACACTGCGATGGCGTAGTGCATTGTGGGCCGTTCACGTCACTCGAATTTGGCGCGAACGGCCCAAATCGTTCGATCTTCGTCGAACGATCGAACAGCCGATGTTCGAGTCGAACGTATGTTCGACTCGAACACGAAGCTCATCCCTACTGCACACCAGTGCACAAAGCAAGACCCATAAACACATGGACTTAGCAAGGGTGGTAGAAAATTAACTTCAAGTGGAAAAATTCATATTATAATAGTAACTAAAACATAAAATTAAGTGTAACAATCTGATGCTCCTTGCACCTACAGGTAAGCCTACATTAAGGTTTACCTGTAGGTGCTTGCAATATCTCCTTAACCTACATGGTTAAGGAGATATTTTCAGAAAATCGGGCACCGATGTCTACGGCGATGTCTACGGCACTGAGCGCGCCGGGTCATGAATAGGAGCCTGCCGGAAAGTGTCGGAAACGCGCGCATGCGCGGGACTGACGTCATCACCGCTCCTGCCAGTCACAGCGCCGGAGGAGAGGAACGATGGTCGTGTGGGTTCTTCGAACTAAGGTAAGTAATTGATAATGAGCTAGTATGCTAGTCATACTAGCTCATTATGCCTTTGCCTTGCAGTTTTGTTTTTTGTTTTTTGGGTATACAACCGTTTTAATAAACATCAACAGATTTCAGTTGTGCCCCACCGGGCCGGCCCCCCATAGAAAATGTGCCTGGCTGCTGAGTTCATCTCCCCATCTCTACTCAGTGCACTGATTGACGCCACTGATTGGCACCACTGATTGACAGCACTGATGGCCACTGATAGGCAGGCCACTAATTGGCATTGATAGGCAGAAATGATTGGCACTGATAGGTGGCACTGATTGGCACTAATAGAAAGCACTGATTGGCAGCACTAATGTGTCCAGATTGGCACTGATAGGTGGCACTAGCAGCACTAATGGCACTGATAGGCTGCACTGATTGGCACTGATGGGCAGCACTAATTGGCAGAACTGATGGGCCCTGATTGGCACTGATAGGTGGTACTGGCAGCACTAATGGCAGATAGGCAGCATTGATTGGCAGCATTTAGTGGCACTGATTGGAAGCACTGATGGGCAATGATAGGCCGCACCGATAGGCAGCACTGATAGCCGGCACTGATTGGAAGCACTGATTGGCAGTACTGATTGGCACTGATGGGCACTGACAGGTGGCACTTATTGGCATTGATAGGCAGCATTGATGGGCACTGATAGGTGGCACTGATTTTCACTGACTGGCACTGACACTGATTGGAAGCACTCTTTGGTACTGACAGGTGGCACTGACACTGATTGGAAGCACTGATTGGTACTGACAGGTGGCACTGACACTGATTGGAAGCACTGACAGAAGAGAGGGGGGTATCACATTGAGCAGATATTGGGGCTTGTAAGATCCTCTCAGAGTGTGACACTGTCATGTATTGTAAGGTAGCTGCACACAGAGAGAGAGAGGAGCTGTCATAATTCAGCGGTGATGTCAGAGGTGGGGGGCGGGACTGAGCAGCTAACACCAGCCAATTATTGGGCTGCTTAGGAAAGGGGGAGGAGCCACATACACATAGGGGCCCGGCCAGACCCCATATCCTTGGCTGGTGTTCGATAGCTGCTCAGTCCCGCCCACCCCCGACACTGAGCTGGTCTTACAAGCCCCAATATCTGCTCAATGTGATATATTATAAATAAAAGTATTCAGCGCTGAAAAAATTGTAGACCCTCCTAAAAGTTGCAAGCCAGCACTCAAGGTATATTCATAAAAATCCCTCAGATGTGATCATAAGATAAAAATAGTGCAGCGCAACAAAATTAATTAATAAATAAAATACATGTCATAAAAGCATATCCAAGTCCATAAATCAGTAAGACAGAGTCCATAGGTGCTTGTGAACCAGCAGTAATATTAGCATGCAATGTGGATGAACAGAAAAGTGTCCAGAAATCCCTCCACCACAGTAAGGTTGGCCTCTCACCTCACAGCTTCGACCTAGCTAGAGGTCACACAGCTTATACTCAAAAGAGTAAGTGGGAATCAAATGGGAAACATCCGGTCCATCAGTAATCATTTCCACATATAGCAGGATAACATACCAGGCTGGAAGCTCCGTCATACGAAAAGACAAAAAAAGGAACGATCTAATGCTCTCTGTATGAACAGTTTAATGATGAAAAAGCAATAAGAAAGCTACTCACAAATAAAGCACTCAGACGCGAGTGCCAGCGTTCTAAGCATAAGTATAGAGCAGCGTGGTAGCGCAGACTGAAGCGATGACCGCGAGTGACGTCTAACGTGGCTCCTCCCCCCATACGCGTTACGTCCAGTGGGCGGGACTTCCTCAGCGTGGGGTTGGATGCACGCAGACGTCTCGTAACATAGCAGCTAATATAGTGTCATGGCAACCCTCCTGCAGCAAATCAACCTCCCAGTAAGAATCAGCCAATCCAGGCCCATCTCTTATGCCAAAAAACTTGGCTAGCCAGGGGAGCCGTTCACAGCAGCAGGGACAGCCAGAATAATAAAAAATAAAATTGTCAGAAAGACAAAGACAAAAATTTAAAAGATTATAATATTTAAAAATACCATAAATCCAAGTGCAAATAAAAAGGGAGAAAGGACATAAAAATTATCCATGTCCTAACATAGCCAACCCTAATTGCACAACAAATGCTCTTAAAGGGATATACACCCGCAATCAGTGGAACTCCAAATGAAGGTGGTATCACCTAATAATTGGAATCCAAAATATTATTAAATACAGACGTCATACACGGTCATCACGGAAATCTGCAACAGCCACATACACTATTAAATAATCAAAAATCTATACAAATAAATTAAATATAGAATACAAATAAACAGAAAAAATGAAAAATACCATAAAACCATTATCTGTTAGAAATAAAACAATTAAGATCGAAGTCCACATTTAAACCTGCAGGCGACATTACTTTGGTTTCAAATAACCAAAAAGATTCCCTGCGACTAAGTTGTCGAATGTAATGTCCCCCTCTCCAATGCCTCTGTACTTTTTCTACCCCCCAAAACTTCAAACATTTGGGATCACGTTGATGGAAATTTCTAAAGTGCCTAGATACACTATGTGTTTTGACTCCTCTTTTTATATTACTAATGTGTTCGCCCACTCTGACATGTAGTGCTCGCGAGGTACGTCCTACATACTGTAAGCCACAATCACACTCAAGCATGTATACTACTCCTTCCGTTGTACATGTGATCAACTGCTTGATCTGATATTGAGTGTGCGTAACAGATGAAGTGAAATCTTTCCGTTTTTTCAGGTTATTTTTGGCATGCCTGCAAGTCGCGCAGCGACCACAAGCATAAAAACCTGACAAGAAGCTGAAAAGCTTAGTGCCAGCTAAAATGGGTGGATCTATCACACCAGGAGGAAGGCTATCACGGAGGGAGGGCGCCTTACGGTAAACAAATTGGGGACAATCAGGGAGTACTGGGCCTAAAATACGGTCATATTTTAAAATTGGCCAATGTTTAACAACTATTTTTTCACATTTTTTAAATTGAATGCTAAAATCCATCACCATCTTAAAATTATTAACATTCACATCAGTAGAAGGACTAATAGGCCTATCTGCAACAATGGCACTTCGATCCATACCTCTTACTCTCTCTATTTCGGTAGTAATCATAGAGTGAGTATACCCTTTTTGCCTAAACCGAGAGGCTAAAATCTGAGATTGTAAAAGGAAGTCTTCTTCAGAGGTGCAATTCCGGCAGAGTCTAACAAATTGCCCTCTAGGAATATTGCACAGCCACAGTTTATGATGACAACTCGTCAGAGGTATATAGCCATTCCTATCCGTAGCCTTAAAATGATTCCTAGTGTGAAAATAGTTATCCTTTTTGAAAATTTCCAGATCAAGAAAGGTAATTTGATTGTGATCGAGCGTCCAGGTAAGTGTGATATTTCTATCATTGTTATTAAGTTTGTTCATAAAAAGTTGAAGACTTAGCATATCACCCTCCCAGATCATTATAAGGTCATCAATATACCTTTTATAACACCGCAATTGTGGTGGGCGATCACGGAAGACCACCTCAGCCTCCCAGTGGGCCATAAAGAGGTTGGCCACACTGGGAGCAAACCGAGCGCCCATTGCGACACCACGTCGTTGCAGAAAAAAATCCCTATTGAACCAAAAGTAATTTTTTAAAAGACAGAACCTCAGACCATCCAATAAAAATTGAACATGTTGGGTACTAAGGTCTGAATCCGCCAATGCCAATGCAACAGAGGCTAAAGCTGCATCATGGTCAATAATCGTATATAAGGATCCCACATCTGCGGTGACCAAAATGGTATTAGATGTACAAGAGAGAGTGTCCAGGATCTGTAGAATCTGCTTAGTATCACGAAGATACGCTGGTGCTTTACAAACTAAAGGCTGCAAATAATAATCAAGATATTGACCCAGCCGTGAAGACACGGAGTCAATACCATTGACAATGGGACAACCCGGAGGGCGTTCAATGTTTTTATGAAGCTTTGGCAGGAAATAGATAATAGGTGTACGGCAATAGAAGGGATCCAAATAAGAAGCTTCCTTAGCATTAAGAATACCCTCACTTTTGCCTACCTCTACTAAAGAATGTAACTCATTCTTAAATGGCACCATAGGGTCTCCCTTCAATAATAAATAGGTATCTCCTTCATTCAGTAGTCTGTTCATCTCCTCAAGATAATAAGCTTTGCTAAGCACTACAAGCCCCCCCCCCTTTATCCGCTGGTCGAATAACTATATCAGTCCGTTGTTCCAATGACACAATCCCTCGTTTGATGTGCTGTGAATCTCTAACCTTCTTAATTCGAAGGGAATCCAAATCCCTACATACCATGTTTCTGAAAACATCCAAATGTTTATTATCATTATTTTGAGGATTAAAAACTGACCGATTTCTCAAATTGGAATGATTAGTTTCAGACTGAGAGGCATTCCTCTGAATGGGATCTGAAAGGAAATATTTTTTCATATTTATGCTACGGACAAATTTTTGAACATTGACATAGGTCTGGAACTTGTTGAGATTGCGTATAGGGGCAAATTTCAAACCTCTGTCTAACACGCGTGTCTCATCATCCGAGAGTGGGATACCACTCAAATTAAAAATCCCTGTCCCTAATATGGTCTTTGCCTTTTGGGCTCGTCTGCCCCCCCTGCTTCCTCTCTGTTTTTTCTTGGATAATCCCTCCGATGGTCTGCCCATATTGGAGTATGTGGAGGAGGGCCCCTCCAAGGGGTCTTCTCCTGTCCTAAAAAATGATTGTTGTTATGGGGTTGTTCTTCCCAATAATCTTGCAGGGGCGCATAACTATTATGTGTGGCCAAAGGGGCTTCCCTCACAAAATAGTTACCCCTTCCTCTTTGGTTACAATTTCCCCTATTAGGTACTGGTCTCCAGGAGGAATCATCATAATGGTTGGAATATTGACCATAACCTGTAGTGGCGGGCTGTTGGTAGTGGCTACCTCTACCTTTTCCCTTACCTCTACCCCTAGATTTATTAGGACCATGTCCCCTAGTTTTAGGGGTACCAGTCCTAGTGGGTGTAATATGCGGTTGGGCTACTTGAGCCCAGGATAAATGGTTATGATCAGTCGGGATTGGGACACTAGCAGTGCATTCTGCCGTATCCATAGAAGCCTGCTCAGGATTACTTGGTTGTGTAGCATTAAGAGATTGCCATTTAAAAACCTGTTTACCTCCAAAGTCATTTAGATCACATAGAAATTTTTTCTTCTTTTTATCTTGTGTTTCTTTATCCCACTTAATTAATTTAGTTTTAAGGTCTCCTGATAATTGAATAAATTCAGGGGTGTCTTTGAATGGTTCAATACGGTCAGTGATTTCTTTAATTTGGCTTTCAAGCCATTTCTTTTTTCGTAGTTTGCGAGAGAGCAATAGCCGTAAAAGCTCAAAGCCCTTGCAAACAAAAAAATCACACCATTCCTTATTGGATTCATCATCAAAAAGACCATCATTGGGTGGTATATCCCACCTCAAACGTCTGGGAATGATCTGGGCAGATAGATACTGCTCAAATGACACAATATCCCACCAGGTCTTAATTTTCTTATCAAAAAGATGCCCTAATTTTGTAAAAGAAAAACTCAAATCACCTTGACTGGAGGTATTCACAGTTTTAGAAAATACATCAGTAAGGATAACTTCCCTATTCTCAAGATAAGAAAATACGTCCATTTTCTGCAGCCAAATATAATGAATAAAATGAAGACAAGATAAATAAAAGTATTCAGCGCTGAAAAAATTGTAGAACCTCCTAAAAGTTGCAAGCCAGCACTCAAGGTATATTCATAAAAATCCCTCAGATGTGATCATAAGATAAAAATAGTGCAGCGCAACAAAATTAATTAATAAATAAAATACATGTCATAAAAGCATATCCAAGTCCATAAATCAGTAAGACAGAGTCCATAGGTGCTTATGAACCAGCAGTAATGTTAGCATGCAATGTGGATGAACAGAAAAGTGTCCAGAAATCCCTCCACCACAGTAAGGTTGGCCTCTCACCTCACAGCTTCGACCTAGCTAGAGGTCACACAGCTTATACTCAAAAGAGTAAGTGGGAATCAAATGGGAAACATCTGGTCCATCAGTAATCATTTCCACATATAGCAGGATAACATACCAGGCTGGAAGCTCCGTCATACGAAAAGACAAAAAAAGGAACGATCTAATGCTCTCTGTATGAACAGTTTAATGATGAAAAAGCAATAAGAAAGCTACTCACAAATAAAGCACTCAGACGCGAGTGCCAGCGTTCTAAGCATAAGTATAGAGCAGCGTGGTAGCGCAGACTGAAGCGATGACCGCGAGTGACGTCTAACGTGGCTCCTCCCCCCGTACGCGTTACGTCCAGTGGACGGGACTTCCTCAGCGTGGGGTTGGATGGCACGCAGACGTCTCGCAACATAGCAGCTAATATAGTGTCATGGCAACCCTCCTGCAGCAAATCAACCTCCCAGTAAGAATCAGCCAATCCAGGCCCATCTCTTATGCCAAAAAACTTGGCTAGCCAGGGGAGCCGTTCACCGCAGCAGGGACAGCCAGAATAATAAAAAATAAAATTGTCAGAAAGACAAAGACAAAAAATGTATAAGATTATAATATTTAAAAATACCATAAATCCAAGTGCAAATAAAAAGGGAGAAAGGACATAAAAATTATCCATGTCCTAACATAGCCAACCCTAATTGCACAACAAATGCTCTTAAGGGGAACACTGGCCAATTTTAAAATATGACCGTATTTTAGGCCCAGTACTCCCTGATTGTCCCCAATTTGTTTACCGTAAGGCGCCCTCCCTCCATGATAGCCTTCCTCCTGGTGTGATAGATCCACCCATTTTAGCTGGCACTAAGCTTTTCAGCTTCTTGTCAGGTTTTTATGCTTGTGGTCGCTGCGCGACTTGCAGGCATGCCAAAAATAACCTGAAAAAACGGAAAGATTTCACTTCATCTGTTACGCACACTCAATATCAGATCAAGCAGTTGATCACATGTACAATGGAAGGAGTAGTATACATGCTTGAGTGTGATTGTGGCTTACAGTATGTAGGACGTACCTCGTGAGCACTACATGTCAGAGTGGGCGAACACATTAGTAATATAAAAAGAGGAGTCAAAACACATAGTGTATCTAGGCACTTTAGAAATTTCCATCAACGTGATCCCAAATGTTTGAAGTTTTGGGGGGTGGAAAAAGTACAGAGGCATTGGAGAGGGGGACATTACATTCGACAACTTATTTGATATTATATTTGAAACCAAAGTAATGTCGCCTGCAGGTTTAAATGTGGACTTCGATCTTAATTGTTTTATTTCTAACAGATAATGGTTTTATGGTATTTTTCATTTTTTCTGTTTATTTGTATTTTATATTTAATTTATTTGTATAGATTTTTGATTATTTAATAGTGTATGTGGCTGTTGCAGATTTCCGTGATGACCGTGTATGACGTCTGTATTTGTTAATATTTTGGATTCCAATTATTAGGTGATACCACCTTCATTTGGAGTTCCACTGATTGCGGGTGTATTTCCCTTTAAGAGCATTTGTTGTGCAATTAGGGTTGGCTATGTTAGGACATGGATAATTTTTATGTCCTTTCTCCCTTTTTATTTGCACTTGGATTTATGGTATTTTTAAATATTATAATCTTTTAAATTTTTGTCTTTGTCTTTCTGACAATTTTATTTTTTATTATTCTGGCTGTCCCTGCTGCGGTGAACGGCTCCCCTGGCTAGCCAAGTTTTTTGGCATAAGAGATGGGCCTGGATTGGCTGATTCTTACTGGGAGGTTGATTTGCTGCAGGAGGGTTGCCATGACACTATATTAGCTGCTATGTTGCGAGACGTCTGCGTGCCATCCAACCCGACGCTGAGGAAGTCCCGCCCACTGGACGTAACGCGTACGGGGGGAGGAGCCACGTTAGACGTCACTCGCGGTCATCGCTTCAGTCTGCGCTACCACGCTGCTCTATGCTTATGCTTAGAACGCTGGCACTCGCGTCTGAGTGCTTTATTTGTGAGTAGCTTTCTTATTGCTTTTTCATCATTAAACTGTTCATACAGAGAGCATTAGATCGTTCCTTTTTTTGTCTTTTCGTATGACGGAGCTTCCAGCCTGGTATGTTATCCTGCTATATGTGGAAATGATTACTGATGGACCGGATGTTTCCCATTTGATTCCCACTTACTCTTTTGAGTATAAGCTGTGTGACCTCTAGCTAGGTCGAAGCTGCAATGTGATATATTGTCTCACAGGCAGCGCGGGTTACACATTGCTGGGAGGAAGACTTTCACAGCAGCCCAGGCAGATCTCAGGAGACAGCCGGCAGGGGGCTACACAAACACTGCATGGGTGATTAGGGTGTGCCCAGGCTCACTCCACACACCCGGTGGGCACCCCTATGCTGCCGTCCCTTTTCTATAGGAAATGAGGGTAAAGATTAGAACTGGGGAGAGGAGGAAGGTGTTCGGGGGCACCTGTCAGGGAGGGTGTTTGGGAGGTCCCTGTCAGGGAGGGTGTTTGGGGGGGCCCCTGTCAGGGAGGGTGTTTGGGGGGCCCCCGCCAGGGAGGGTGTTTGGGGGGCCCCTGTCAGGGAGGGTGCTCGGGGGGCCTCTGTCAGGGAGGGTGTTTGGGGGGCCCCTATCAGGGAGGATGTTTGGGGGGCCCCTGTCAGGAAGGGTGCTCGGGGGCCTCTGTCAGGAAGGGTGCTGGGGGGTCCCTGTCAGGAAGGGTGCTGGGGGGACTCTGTCAGGAAGGGTGCTGGGGGGGCCTCTGTCAGGGAGGGTGTTTGGGGGGCCCCTGTCAGGGAGGGTGTTTGGGGGGCCCCTGTCAGGGAGGGTGCTCGGGAGGCCTCTGTCAGGAAGGGTGCTGGGGGGGCCCCTGTCAGGGAGGGTGTTTGGGCGGCCCCTGTCAGGGAGGGTGTTTGGGGGGCCCCTGTCAGGAAGGGTGCTCGGGGGGCCTCTGTCAGGTAGGGTGCTGGGGGGTCCCTGTCAGGAAGGGTGCTGCTGGGGCCTCTGTCAGGGAGGGTGTTTGGGGGGCCCCTGTCAGGAAGGGTGCTCGGGGGCCTCTGTCAGGACGGATGCTGGGGGGGTCCCTGTAAGGAAGGGTGCTGGGGGCCCCTGTCAGGAAGGCTGCTGGGGGGCTCTGTCAGGAAGGGTGCTGGGGGGGGCTCTGTCAGGGAGGGTGTTTGGGGGGCCCCTGTCAGGGAGGGTGTTTGGGGGGCCCCTGTCAGGGAGGGTGTTTGGGGGCCCCTGTGATCTCTAATGACAGCTCTCTTCCCTCAAACCAGAAAGGAGGAGAGGAGAGAAAACACTGACAGATCATTACACAAGGTGGTCCAGATCTCTATTGTCTCCCACCCACATCCGGGCACTGGACCCGATCTCACTGGTAAGGTGACATCACTGCTGACACTTATTACCTCTACGATGAAAAAGCTGTGGGTGTAGTCTCCAAAGAATCCACTGAAGGGCGCTGTGACTGATCTGTGACGAGCCGCGATAAGACACTCCTTCTTCCTGGCAGACGGGAAAATGGCACCGATCGGCCGTCGCGTGCTTGGTATGACTCATCCGCCCGAGCCCTCCGCCTTGACTGTAATGCCGCTCAGTCCCAATGTACAATGACTGGAGAAGACAGAGAGGTGGTGGGAGGATTCGGCTTTCATCTTCCTCCAGCCTGCAGGTGGCAATAGAGAGCCGCTGTGCAGTGAGGGAAGGCTGCCCGTTCTTTTTCTCCTCTATCCCCTTGTCACATGACTGGAGGGAGGAAGAAGATGTTTTCCAGTGTCTGTAAGTACAAGGGGGGGAGGGGGGAACAACTAACCACAAACCTTCCCGCTCTACTCCTCACACAGCCTCACCTCTACCCCCTCTTTTCCTCATTTCTCTGCCTCACATCTTTCTCCTCCCCCCCCTTCCTTCTTATCTCTCTCTCCCCCCCCCCTTCCTTCATATCTCTCTCCCCCCTTCCTTCATATCTCTCTCCCCCCGTTCCTTCATATCTCTTTCCCCCCCTTCCTTCATATCTCTCTCTCCCCCCTTCCTTCATATCTCTCTCTCCCCCCTTCCTCCATATCTCTCTCCCCCCTTCCTTCATATCTCTCCCCCCCCCTTCCTTCATATCTCTCTCCCCCCTCCTCCATATCTCTCTCCCCCCCTTCCTTCATATCTCTCCCCCCCCTTCCTTCATATCTCTCTCCCCCCCCTCCTTCATATCTCTCTCCCCCCCCCCTCCTTCATATCTCTCTCCCCCCCTTCCTCCATATCTCTCCCCCCTTCCTTCATATCTCTCTCCCCACCCTTCCTTCATATATCTCTCTCCCCCCTTCCTTCATATCTCTCTTCCCCCTTCCTTCATATCTCTCTCCCCCCTTCCTTCATATCTCTCTCCCCCCTTCCTTCATATCTCTCTCCCCCCTTCCTTCATATCTCCCCCTCCCTTCCTTCATATCTCCCCCCCCTTCCTTCATATCTCTCTCCCCCCCTTCCTTCATATCTCTCTCCCCCCCTTCCTTCATATCTCTCTCCCCCCCTTCCTTCATATCTCTCCCCCCCTTCCTCCACATATCTCCCCACCCCTTCCTCCACATATCTCGCCCCCCCCCTTCCTCCATATCTCTCTCTCTCCCCCCCCTTCCTCCATATCTCCCCCCCCCCCTTCTCCATATCTCCCCCCCCTTTCTCCATATCTCCCCCCCTTTCTCCATATCTCCCCCCCCTCCTCCATATCTCCCCCCCCCTTTCTCCATATCTCCCCCCCTCCTCCATATCTCTCCCCCCCTTCCTCCATATCTCCCCCCTTCCTCCATATCTCCCCCCCTTCCTCTATATCCCCCCCTTCCTCCATATCTCTCCCCCCCTTCCTCCATATCTCCCCCATTCCTCCATATCTCTCTCTCTCCTCCCCCCCTTCCTCCATATCTCTCTCCCCCCTTCCTCCATATCTCTCTCTCTCCTCCCCCCCTTCCTCCATATCTCTCTCTCCCCCCCCTTCCTCCATATCTCTCTCTCCCCATTTTTAAGGCACTGCGTTGCTTTAACTTACAATTGCGCAGTCGTGCGGCGTTGTACCCATCACTGTTTGTTTTTTTTCGACTGCGGCGGACAAATCGGACACCAAGTGGCACTTTTTGGGGACCAGGGACACCAATACAGTGATCAGTGCTAAAAATATGCACTGTCACTGTACTAATGACACTGGCAGGGAAGGGGTTAACATCGGAGGGCGCTCAAACGGTTAACTGTCTGTTCATTGGGAGTGCTTTCTACCTGTGGGGGAGGTGATATGACTGGGGGAAGACAGAGATCCATTTTCCTGATTAGCAGAAACATAAGATCTTCACCTGTGATAGAATGGCGATCTGCCTTGTTCACATAGGCCAGGGATATGCAATTAGCAGACCTCCAGCTGTTGCTAAACTACAAGTCCCATGAGGCATAGCGAGACTCTGACAGCAGCAATCATGACACCCAGAGGCAGAGGCATGATGGGACTTGTAGATTTGCAACAGCTGGAGGTCCGCTAATTTCATATCCATGACAGGCTGACCGCCGTTCCGTCTACCTTGAGCGATCGGTGGGTCCCAGCAGACATCGGATCCACTGGAGCCGCTGATTGGCTCCCGCTGTGTCCAATCACAGCGGGTCGCTGGTGGTGCCCCCGACCCAAAGAAAAAAAATCATGTACAGGACAGGTAAATGATTTTGCTGTGAAGGGCCGCCCTGCCGCAGTATATATGTGTGGGACGGTCCGGAAGCGGTTAATAAAGCCTAATTGCATCCTTTTTGGGAAATCGCTCATTCCAGTGCTGCTGAGACATTGGTCACATGGTTACTATTTAGACACCGCTACTGATTGGCCAGTTCTGCCTGAATTACAACATGCTAAAGCTAGGCGCACACGTGAGTGTCGGGGCGTCTTCAGATGTGTTTACATGTGTTTTTCATGTATGTTCAGGTGTAAGGGTTTTTATTTCAGCCAATTGAAAGGAGGTTACTTGGAGGAGGAGGAGACTAATTGTTAGGCACAAAAATATGTGTTACGTGTGTTTTTCAGTCGCTCCAATGGAATTCTGTTGGGCTAAAAACATGTGATCCTGCCCCAAAGAAGTGCCTGTACTTCTCTGAGATAACAGCACATCACTCATCACATCAAATCGCATACCTGTACGTCATTCTGCTACAAGCAGTTGTACCGGGGAGATATGCAGCTGCAGGCATCACCCCGGTACTGTTTTTTTAGAGTTGACGGTCGGCTTTCTCGTGATAACAACCGATGCAGCTAAGCAGCCGCTGAATTGTTATCACAAGCAGCAGGAGGGGACGTCCCCTCCCCCCACTCTGTCCAGGCTCTTCCGTTCCACCGGGAGGCCCCAGTGACCAGCCGACACGTCCGCCGCCCAAACAAAGCCGGAATCGTCTTTCATCGTCACAACGTCACTTCCGGTTTACTCGGCAGCCAACAGCGTCAGTTTTAAAAAAAATCAGCGCTCAATACGCCGATCTTGGCGTTTTGAATACTTTGAAATGCAAAGGAGGGATTTGGGGCCTTATAGACCCCCCCCCCCCCCGCAGTTGGTCCTCACTTTACAGCTACTTATTTGGGTGGTCTCTTCTTGACCCTCAGGTTCATTTTTGAGTATTTAGATTCTGTTGTTGAGGGACCTCATCCTAATGGGTGGGACGGGTTTTTGATTCGCTATAAGCTGTAATCCTTGACTACTAACCCCGGTGTTTTTATCAATTATTTAGCCATACCCTCCAAAATAATACCTGACACGTGACTATTGCTGTCACAGTGATGTTTACATTCCTTGTGACAGCAATAATAGTGATCAAAAAAAATAATTAAAGTGACAGTGTAAAAAATAAAATAAATACGATTTTTTTTTTAAAGCGCCCCACCCCACTGTGCGCCAAAGTAAACAGATGTGTAGCGGGGTGTTCAATTTAGGTGAGTGTCTGAGTGGTAGTTGGGCTCAGACACACTATTGTTAGGGTTAATGGACCATTTCTGTGCCATGGAAGATAGTATTGGTGCATAGTTCCCTAGGGCCTACAGGTGGCGCTGTCGCCATAGGTCCGGGTTGAACCACAGTACAAGGTTGTGCCTTTTCTTGTCCCCTCTCGGCAACAGTACGACGGGGAACCTGCTGTGCCTGTCGGGAGAAGGTATAAAAAGGGGCGGCCATCTGCCATTGGAGTTTGTCCACGCCCAGGCACCTTCAGCCTGGGTGTGTGTGGTTTGTCCACGCCCAGGCACCTTCAGCCTGGGTGTGTGTGTGGGTCATCTCCGGGTGCCCTAGGCCTGGAGGCCTGGTTTCTGTTCCATCCCAGACACCTTCAGTCTGGGGTGAGGTACTATTTTGGAGGTCCGGAGCCCAGCACCTTCGGTTGGGTTCCGCCGGGGATCGAGGACTCCCAGGGTGCCGCCTTGCGAGGGGACCCGGATCTGGGACGAGGAGGCCAGGGAGGTTACCTGTACCGAAGACCCAGCGCAGAGTCGTGGTGACGGTGGGGACCTCTGGTAACTCTCCGGAGGGATGTCTTCTCCTTTACATGGGCCAAATACTACTTAAGAAGGAAGTTCACTTTCAATTTCAGTGGCAGTGGCCTAATAGGGCCGTGCCCTATTCATCTAAGTCAGTGGCAGTGACTCCATTTACCCGGTCAGTAGAAGTGACCTGTTCTCCAAGTCAGTGGCAGTGACTTTATTCACCTGGTCTGTGGCAGAGACCAACCTCACGGTCTGTGGCAGAGATCGTGCGCCATAACTGTTTGTGAAACCTAAACAAAGAGTTGATTCTAGTTTGTGCCTGGACCTCCTCCCACCTAAGCTGTCCTGTGTCTTGTTCCAACCTGTCTGCTGTCAAAGAGGCATGTTTATTATCCGTGTGAAATAAATATAGAAGTTGGACTTTCAGTTGGTGTGGACAGTTACATTACTGGGGGAAACATAAGGACTTGCATCTACCTAAGGTAGAGGTGAGAATATCCTCGGGAGGATTCAACTTCAGCCGCAGGCAGGCCCGAAAACTAACACCGCACAACCTCCTTACTCAGGAGGGTACGGGCTTGTGGTGCAGTGTGCCTCTCCCCTCCCTGCGAGGAGCTGAAACAAAAAGGCAGGAGGGGGAGAGGTGAGGGCGCTACACATACGTAAGTCGCGCCCCCAAATGTAAACAGTGTTAAAACCACACATGAGGTATCGCCACAATTGTTAGAGCGAGAGCAATAATTCTACCACAAGACCTCCTCTGGAACTTTAAATGGGTAACCAAAAAATTATTTTTAAAGCGTTGCCTATGGAGATTTTTAAGTACCGAAGTTTGGCGCTATTCCACCAGTTTGCACAATTTCAAAGCTTGACATGTTGGGTATCTATTTACTCGGCGTAACATCATCTTTCATGTTTTCCCAAAAAAATTGGCTAACTTTACTGTTCTTCTTCCTTTTTTTTTTTTTTTTAATTAATTGAAGTGTATGTTCCCCCAAAAAATTGCGTTTGAAATACCGCTGCGCAAATACAGTGTGACATAAAATATTGCAATGACCACCATTTTATTCTCTAGGGGTCTCTGCTAAAAAAATATATATAATGTTTGGGGGTTCTATGTAATTTTCTAGCAAAAATACTGATTAGCACTTGTAAGCAACAAGTGTCAGAAAAAGGCCCTGGTCTTGAAGTGGTTAAATCCATGTAGTGTTTTTTGAATAAATTACTGCTTTTGCAGCCTGGGCAGTGGTGCTGCTTTGTCCCTCTTCATGATGGGTTGTCACACACAGCTTACCCTGCACACTCTTTACTTCTCCTTTCCAGAGCTGCTGGGCTAGAGAAGAGGAGAAAGAGGACTCTGCGTCTGCTGGATGGCAGTCCCACCTACCACTCAGACAGCAGGAGGGCAAGGATTGGTGGCAGAATATCCTGGGGAGAGAAAGCCCACCCAGGGAGCTGCGTAGGGCTGCAGGGATTTGGGAAGGGGGGTGTAATACCCATCTGGAGACTTTAAACTGAGAGACTTGGTGGTACTATAAGTCCCAGGAGGAAGTTGTGCCAGATGGAGGAAAAAGAAGCCTGGTCTTGGCAGGGGCATGTAGAGCAGCGATCACATGTAAATACAGAAGTGCCGTTTATCGGCTCTCCTCGCCTCACATAGACAGAGTGGGAGGAGAGCGGATCAGTGGCATCTCATCGCAGGGGAGACCTGTACAGATAATCGGGGTACTGATTATCAGTGCAGCTCCAGCAGTGCCCATCAGTGCTGCCTCATCAGCACACATCATTCTTTTTCTGTCTGTATGTACCCTGCACAGTACCACGTCTCTTGTCCTGTATGCTGGATGTAATTCTCAGTATCTGTTCTTATTCTGCATGTATGGAATCGGCACAGTACCACTTCTCTTGTTCTGTATGTTTGGTGTAATTCTCTATAATGCTGTAATTCTTTCTGGACTCTAAAAACATTGGTGTGGTACTAACTGCTTTTCTTATGTTTTTGGATTTCTTCCAGGACCCTCATAGAAGCGGGATTACTGTGTCATGAGGCCACCCCCCTCTGAAGCTAGTTGGCAGGATTGCCTGAATGGGTGACTTGAAATATTTGATATTAAAAACAGAAGATCGGGTTGGCGTCCAGCCCAGGCACCTTCAGCCTGGGGTAAGGTACTAAACCGGAGGCCTGGGGCCCAGTGACTTTGACTGGGTCCCGCAAGGGCGGAGGAGTCCGAGGGTCCCTGAAGTGGATGGGGCCCATGTCTGAGGCGAGGAGGCCGGGGAGGTTACCCATTCGGAGAGTCTGGAGCAGCATCAACCCGGTGACGGATGGGCCTCTGGTAACTCCCTTGGAGGGACATCTTCCCCTGACAGGGGCCACAACGCAGCAAAGGTACTCCTATCTATGTTCTCTTGAGTCGCTGGTAGAGACTCTCACGTTCTAAGTTCTCTCTAGCCAAGGCTATAGTAACCGCTGGTGAAATCACAGTGGTTTAGCTGACAATCAGGATAGTGCCTCGACCTGCTCATTCCACCGTATCAAACTGTTATTGGGTCTCAACCAGTTGGCTACTGAAGCACTGTTTATTGTGAGTTATGCAATAAAACAAGAGTTGGACTGTGATCGGTGTGTGGAACTCTGGTTAATGGGAGCAGAGGGAAGTGTTGACACGGCAGGACATGATCCTTGACTAAAACACACAGGCCCGAGGAAAAGATCTGGTACTGGCCTTCACCTCACCCACAGCTATGGGGAGGACATGGGCCGTAACGCATCTCACCCTGTCGTGTGTAATACCCCTAGACAAAAGAGATGGGGTGAGGCCGCTACATATGCAAAGTGTGAGAAGGTGATGATCCGTGCCATAGATTGAATGCTGCATTGAGACTTAGCAAATATGCACTTGTCACAGATTGTCACTTGCCACTGCGCCTGCCACATGTAGCAGATTGCCATTTGCTGTGTCCCAGAGTGAAGGCAGGCAGGAGAGAGATGACAGAGAAGAGGGGGGGGTCTGCTGACAGAGAGGAGGGGGGGCAGCTGACATTGAGGAGGGGGGGCGGCTGACATTGAGGAGGGGGGGCAGCTGACATTGAGGAGGGGGGGCGGCTGACATTGAGATGGGGGGGCGGCTGACATTGAGGAGGGGGGGCGGCTGACATTGAGATGGGGCGGCTGACATTGAGGAGGGGGGGCGGCTGACATTGAGGAGGGGGGCTGACATTGAGGGGAGGTGGCTGACATTGAGGAGGGGGGGCGGCTGACATTGAGGAGGGGGGCGGCTGACATTGAGGAGGGGGGGCGGCTGACATTGAGGAGGGGGGGCGGCTGACATTGAGGAGGGGGGGCGGCTGACATTGAGGAGGGGGGGGCTGACATTGAGGAGGGGGGGCGGCTGACATTGAGGAGGGGGGGCGGCTGACATTGAGGAGGAGGAGGGGGGGCTGACATTGAGGAGGGGGGGCTGACATTGAGGAGGGGGGGCGGCTGACATTGAGGAGGGGGGGCGGCTGACATTGAGGAGGGGGGGCTGACATTGAGGGGAGGCGGCTGACATTGAGGAGGGGGGGGCGGCTGACAGAGGATGAGAGAGACGGACCTCAGGAGATGGGGTGACACTCTGCGAG
Organism: Rana muscosa; assembly: GCA_029206835.1. Taxonomy (NCBI): domain Eukaryota; kingdom Metazoa; phylum Chordata; class Amphibia; order Anura; family Ranidae; genus Rana; species Rana muscosa. The sequence continues at coordinate 936,424,152 of CM055117.1, read as the reverse complement.
TTAGGAGCACGCCCACCGCCCTTTGAGCCCTTCTATAGCTCAGCAGCGGCGAGGGGGAACAAATTAGAGGCAGAGCCGGCCGGCTACAGTGAGCTGCGGCACTGCCCACCCCTTTCCCCCACAGGTCACAGTCTCAGACGACAGACAGACCGGGGGCGGGGGTGGGCGGCGCCGCAGCGCTATTTCGGCAGGATCCCTCCCTTTCCCTGGTCTTCGGGAAAATGGCGGCCGGCGGAGACATTTTCTCCGCCGGCCGCGTACCTCTAGCGGCGGCGGCGGCGGCGGCGGGGCCCCGAGTATTACTCTGGGCCCTACGCAGCTTGCGTAGTCCACGTATAGGGCGGATCGGCCCTGGCCAAGCATGCACTATGACCCGCATGCTTGGCCAATAACAGCGCCGTCTGAACAGAGAGCCGTAATTTGTCAAAGCCAGGGTGGCTTTGGCCAAATATGGCTCAGGGGGTTTAGTACACGCCCCACACTATATAAGGCCGCCGGCCCAGCGGCCTTGTGTAGTGTGTTGGAGTTGTGAAACAAGAGAGTTTACAGAGACAGACAGTGTCATTTATATTGAGTTAGATAGAGCAGGCAGGCGAGTCAGTTAGCTGCAGTTACAGTGTGTAGAGGATATATATGCATCCTAGATGTTGTATATATATTTATACACTGTATTTAGTTTAGCTAGATCCGTTCCTGGTTTTCTCTATACTGTGACAGGCAGGCAGGTGATTGTGCTAGCTGCAGACAGTCAGTGTTTCACTTAGTGTACTGTGTGCTTTGCATAGCGTTCACCTAAAGCTTACCTGAATACAGTTAGGGAGTGACTAATAGTGGTGTTCTCATAATTAAACCACAAGCAGAGAGCTGCAAGTATTTTCAGTGTACTGTGTCCCTCTCTGCACAGTTTTCACCTAAAACTAACTGCTGCTGCTGCTTTTCCCATACTAATACCACAGCAGGCAGTTGATTCTGATAGCTGCATTATCAGTACAGACAAATATATATATATATATTGTGAGGGGGTTAGCTCGGCAGCGGGTGTGTGTGACCCCCGGGATGGGCTCCCCACACAAAAACAGGCCCAGCAGACGGAGGTTGTGGTTTTCAAAATCAAAAAGGTGCGGTTTATTTTCTATTTACAGTGACAAAAACACAGCAAAGCAAAAGAAACATAAACAAAATAAATCCTGGTCAATTTGACCTCTGACTAAACATACAGGTTTCCTAACTAACAACTGGGATCAGCCTAGTGCTGTCCTAGTCCCTAAGTCCCTGGTTTTAAATGTCCAAGCAAATAGCCACACAGGCTTTGTCTCACCGCACAAGGGTTCACTCTCTCCAGGAAGTCCACACAGGTCTGCTTCCAGGCATGAGCTAACCCCTAATGAAGCTGGGAGTTCTTATAGAGGCCTAAATGAGCTGACAAGCTTCAGCTGGTCTCATCAACTCCCTGTCTGCACGATGCCCCACACTCTCCCTAGAGGTATGAGTCATCCATGAGCCCACTATCCTCAGCTGGGCTTATACAACTCTCCACCTAGTTGTATAAGTCGGCGTAAAGCCTGAATCTGGGCGAAATATATCTACCCCCCTGGATGCAACCAGGTGACTTTACCTTCCTGCTGTCACATACCCCCCCCTCTTGTTTTAACCTCGGGGTTGGAACACCAGCAATCAGGCATTCATGTACTCGAGACAAAGCATCCACATTCCCCATTTGAACGCCAGGGCGATGCTTTACTGTGAAGTTGAATTCCTGGAGGGCCAGGAACCACCTATTCACTCTTCTATTTGTTTCCTTGTTTTGAGCCATCCACTTTAACGGAGCGTAATCCGTAACCATGTCAAAGTGCCTACCTAGCAGGTAGTACCGAAGGGAATCTAGAGCCCACTTCACCGCTAAACACTCCTTTTCAACGGTGGCGTAATTTACCTCATGGGACTTCAACTTCCTGCTGAGGTAAATGACTTGGTGCTCTTCCCCGTTCCAGACCTGGGACAATACTGCTCCTAACCCCACATCTGACGCATCACTTTGTACGACAAAGTCTTTAGAGAAGTCGGGTGAGTACAACACTGGCTGGCTACATAAGGCTTGTTTCAAGAATTGGAATGCTGCCTCAGCCTCGGGGGTCCATTTAATCATGACCGGCCCTTTCCCCTTCGTCAGGTTGGTTAGGGGCACAGCCTTAGAAGCAAAGTGGGGAATGAATCGCCGATAATACCCAGCGATTCCCAGAAAGGCTCGTACCTGCTTCTTGCTGTTGGGATGTGGCCAACTCTGGATGGCCTCGACTTTGTTGAGTTGGGGTTTTATTACTCCCCTCCCAATGGTGTACCCAAGATATTTGGCCTCCTCCTGCCCAATGGTACACTTCTTGGGGTTAGCCGTAAACCCCGCTTCCCGAACAGAGTCCAGGACTGCTTGCACTTTTGGCAGATGTGAGGCCCAATCTGTGCTATGGACAATTACGTCATCCAGGTAAGCCGCAGCATACTTCCGATGGGGCCTCAGCATCTGGTCCATTTTCCGCTGGAATGTGGCCGGCGCATTCTGTAACCCGAACGGCATTCTTTTATATTGGAACGCCCCGTCTGGGGTTACAAATGCGGTTTTCTCTTTGGCTGACTTGGCCAGGGGGATTTGCCAATACCCTTTTGTGAGGTCAAGAGTCGTCATGTATCGGGCTGTTCCCAGCCAGTCGATCAACTCATCTATACGTGGCATGGGGTAGGTGTCAAATTTTGTAACTTTGTTCAACTGACGAAAATCGTTACAAAATCGCCAGCTCCCATCCGGTTTAGGCACCAACACAATGGGACTAGACCAATCACTTTGGGACTCCTCTATCACCCCTAAGTTCAGCATTTTCTGTACTTCCTCCCGTATTGCCTCCCGTCGGGCCTCTGGGATCCGATAGGGTTTTAACTTCACCCTTTCACCGGGCGGGGTAATAATGTCATGCTCTACCCCAGATGTTTGTCCCGGCAGCTCAGAGAATACCTCCTTGTTGCGAAGCACAAACTCCTTAACCTCCTGTTGTTGGGGTTGTGACAAGTTGGCTGCGATTCCAACCTCAGGAATCACGCAACCAGTTTGAGCTGGTGACCAAGTGTCTGCGACTAGGGACTCTCTATCCCTCCAGGCTTTCAACAGATTAACGTGATAGATCTGTTCGGGCTTTCGCCTTCCTGGTTGTCTGACCTTGTAATTCACTTCGCTCACTTTTTCCATTATCTCGTAGGGGCCTTGCCATTTGGCAAGGAATTTACTTTCAACCGTAGGGACCAGTACCAGTATCCTATCCCCCGGGGAAAAGGTACGGGTCTTGGCTCCACGGTTGTACACTCTCTGCTGTGCTAACTGCGCTTGGGCCAAATGTTCCTTCACGATGGGCATTACCTGTGCAATTCGGTCTTGCATCAGGGCGACATGCTCAATCACACTCCTGTGGGGAGAACTCTCACTTTCCCAAGTTTCCTTGGCAATATCCAACAGCCCTCTTGGGTGTCTCCCATACAGTAACTCAAAGGGGGAGAATCCCGTAGAGGATTGGGGCACCTCCCTAATAGCAAACATCAGATAAGGAAGTAGACAGTCCCAATCCTTTCCATCTCTATCCACCACTTTCTTCAACATTTGTTTTAGGGTTTTGTTGAATCTTTCAACCAGCCCATCGGTTTGGGCACCACAAGCTGCTCAACGGTTTCTTCTGCCCCTGGGGATGGTCTGGTCTTAGGGTGGAAAGTCCGAGTGTCTCTGGAAGAGACCGTCAGGTTCTCTGTAGCCAAGTATTTCTCCACACGATCCACAAGACCATCGGCCGTCTCTTGGTCTCCATGGCTTACCCACTTTTGGATGGCAGTAGGAAGAGCTCTCAAAAACCGATCCATTACAACACGTTCCACAATCTTTGGTGCGGACAAAGTCTCTGGCTGTAGCCACTTTCTGCTCAGGTGAATGAGATCATACATTTGAGACCTGGGGGGTTTTCCAAGCTGGAAAGTCCAGTTATGCACACGCTGAGCCCGGACAGCCAGGGTGACACCCAGCCTTGCCAATATTTCAGCTTTTAGCATCACATAGTCTTTTGCTTGGTTAGGCTCTAGGTCATAGTAAGCTTTCTGCGATTCACCAGTTAACAGAGGAGCCACTAGTCCAGCCCACTGCTCCTCAGGCCACTTTTCTCTTTCAGCGGTCCTTTCAAATGTGGTCAAAAATACCTCTGGATCATCCTCTCCAGTCATTTTTGTCAATAAACGACTCACCCCAAAGGACGCGGTATTAGTGGGACGGCTTTCCTCACTGGTCTGCGGACGTTGCTGCATTACTGCTTCCATCTGTTGTTGTAGTCTCTGCTCTTGCTTCTGCAACAGGTCTATGAAGCGGGCCTCAGATTGCTGCTGGGCTTGTTGCTGAGCCTCCAGACTCTGTTGCAAAGTTGCGTTTGTCTGCTGCTGGGCTGCAAGGCTCTGTTGATGAGCTTGCTGCTGGGCTGCGAAGTTCTGTTGTTGAGCTGCAAGGCTCTGTTGATGAGCTGCAAGGCTCTTTTGCAAACCTGCATTTGTCTGCTGTTGATTGGCATTTGCTAGAGCCAGCTGCTTCAGTATCTCCTCCATGCTGGCTTAAAAAAAAACTGCCACTGGTTCTCCACCAACTGTGAGGGGGTTAGCTCGGCAGCGGGTGTGTGTGACCCCCGGGATGGGCTCCCCACACAAAAACAGGCCCAGCAGACGGAGGTTGTGGTTTTCAAAATCAAAAAGGTGCGGTTTATTTTCTATTTACAGTGACAAAAACACAGCAAAGCAAAAGAAACATAAACAAAATAAATCCTGGTCAATTTGACCTCTGACTAAACATACAGGTTTCCTAACTAACAACTGGGATCAGCCTAGTGCTGTCCTAGTCCCTAAGTCCCTGGTTTTAAATGTCCAAGCAAATAGCCACACAGGCTTTGTCTCACCGCACAAGGGTTCACTCTCTCCAGGAAGTCCACACAGGTCTGCTTCCAGGCATGAGCTAACCCCTAATGAAGCTGGGAGTTCTTATAGAGGCCTAAATGAGCTGACAAGCTTCAGCTGGTCTCATCAACTCCCTGTCTGCATGATGCCCCACACTCTCCCTAGAGGTATGAGTCATCCATGAGCCCACTATCCTCAGCTGGGCTTATACAACTCTCCACCTAGTTGTATAATTCGGCGTAAAGCCTGAATCTGGGCGAAATATATCTACCCCCCTGGATGCAACCAGGTGACTTTACCTTCCTGCTGTCACAATATATATATATATACACATCCCACCTTTGTGCAGCTACATCTCACTGCAGGCCATTAGTATGTCTGAAAGGCAAACACGGAGAGGCAGACAGTCACAAGGCAATAAAAGAGGGCAAGCAGGCTCTGTGTCTAGAGGCAACAGTGCTGCTGGTCGTGGACACGGTGCATCCTCATCAGCACGTGGCCATGGGACACGCTTGTCCTTCTTTTCGGCAGCTGTCCATGTTGAGCCGCAACATGCCCAAGACTTGGTAGAGTGGATGACCAAGCCGTCCTCCTCCTCCTCGTCCTCTCTCACCCAGGCTCAGGGTACTTTGTCTGGCAAAGCAGCTGCCAAAGCGGCCTCTTCCCTCGGCTCAATGGCATCAGCCACTCCTTCCCTAGCCCCACCATGTCCTCCTGAGGAGTCCCCCGAACTGTTTGACCACAGTGTTGGGTACATGCTCCAGGAGGATGCCCAGCGTTTTGAAGGCTCCGATGATGGAACCCAGCTGGAGGAAGGCAGTAACGTGAGCTCAGAGAGAGGGGGTAGTAACGTGAGCCCAGAGAGAGGGGGTGCCCAACAAGAACAGCTATCTGGCAGTCATGTTCCCCTAGCTAGTAATACAAGTATATGATGCAAAAACTAGACTGTGATATCCAATGTCTAATATGTGTAAGACAACATCTGCTTGAGAAAGGAGCTCGGCCGTCACGTCATTCGCGGCCAGCACGCTCAGAAACGCGTCGCACTTCCAGTGACGTCATCGTCCCTCGCCTGGATCCCAGCTTGCTCCCCAAGCCTCGGTTTGGCGCTCATCCATCGCAGCGGGCCGTGCACCATCTAGCGGCACAGGAGAATACCGCTGAGAACATATCCACAGGCATTTTGGCTGATTGACTACACTGATGACCCCTACCCAATGGAACTCATATATGCCTGTTTTAACCATCTCAAATGTGAGTTGTTATCACTTTTAACTTTTATTTGATTAAACATTCCACACAGTCTGCACCCAGAGGCGCCTCTCTTTCCTGTGTTTTTTTATGTTCCCCCAGCTGCAGCATACTGCCAGATTGGCTCCAGTGATGAGGAGGGAGGGGATAATGAGGTCACTGACTCCACGTGGGTGCCTGATAGGAGAGAGGAGGAGGAGGCACATCTCCAACGAGGCAGGATGCCCTCCAGGGGCCAGCTTAAGGGCAGCACGCCGACCAAATCACACCGCAGAGCTCCACATGTGCATTATTTCAAAAGTTCTTTGGTGTGAGCCTTTTTTCAGACGTGTGCAGCAGATCGCACCATTGCCATTTGCAACATATGTCTAAAGCGTATCTCGCATGGCCAAAACATCAGCCACTTGGGCACCACGTGCTTGACCAGACAAATGTCGATCTGCCATGCAGTCCGTTGGCAAGTGTACCTAAAAGACCCACACCAAAGAACAAAGCGGACCTCTCCTTGCTCCTCATCAGCTGGGATCTCCAACCCCACTATACCTTCAGTCCTCTCTGAAACCTGCACTGAGAGGAATGAAGGTGTAGAATTCGGTGTGTCACAGCCAAGTACTTGCGGACAATCTGCTATCGGTACACCGACGTCTGATTGTACCAGGCAAATTCCCCTGCCCCAGCTGCTGCACCGCCGAAAGAAGTTCGCTCCCAGCCATTCACGTGCCCAGCGGTTGAATGCTAGCTTGGCTAAATTGCTAGCACTTCAACTTCTGCCTTTTCAGTTGGTAGACTTTGCCCCCTTCCGTCAGTTTGTTGAATGTGTGGTTCCTCAGTGGCAGGTTCCCAAACGCCACTTTTTCTCACGGAAGGCGATTATAGCTCTCTACCGGCATATGGAAGGCAATGTCTTGGCCTCGCTGGACAGGGCGGTCAGCGGTAAGGGGCATATTACCGCTGACCCATGGTCCAGCAGGCATGGACAGGGACATTACCTATCTTTCACGGCGCATTGGGTGACTCTGCTGGCAGCTGGGAAGGATGCAGGACAAGGTGCAGTAGTGTTGGAGGTTGTTCCGCCACCACGCCTCCAAAATGTTACTACTGGTGATTCTGACACACCTCTCTCCTCCATCCCCTCCTCTTCTTCCTCCATGGCCTCTACCTGTGCTTTGTCCTCGGAACCAGCGGTGCTCCGTAGGCATTCAAGGGGCTACGCAAGTACGCAGGCAAAAAGATGCCATGCGGTGCTTGAGCTGGTGTACTTGGGGGACAGGATCCACACTGGGGCAGAGATTCTGTCAGCTCTGCAGGGGCAGGCTCAGAGGTGGTTGATGCCACACCAGCTTAAGCCAGAAAAGGTGGTTTCCGACAATGGCACCAACCTCCTCTCCCCCCTCCGACAGGGACAACTGACCCATGTGCCCTGTTTGGCTCACGTCCTTAACTTGGTGGTGCAGCGGTTCATGGGCAGGTACCCGGGCTTACAGGAGGTCTTGAAGCAGGCCAGGAAACTCTGTGGGCATTTCCGCCGGTCATATAATGCCAGTGCTCGGCTGGCTGACCTGCAAAAGGATTACAACCTGCCCAAGAACCGCCTAATCTGTGACATGCCCACCAGGTGGCCATGCTGCAGCGGCTGCACACGCAGCAGAGGGCCATCAATGAGTATCTGTTGCAATATGGCACCAGGACAGTGTCAGGGGAGCTTGGATTTTTTTCCCCACGCCAGTGGGCCATGATCAGGGATGCATGCACTGTCCTGGCACCATTTGAGGAGGCCACAAGGATGGTGAGCAGTGACAGTGCATGCATCAGTGACACTGTCCCTCTTGTCCACCTGTTGGAGCACACACTGCGTGGAATAATGGACAGGGCACTTGAGGCAGAACAGAGGCAGGAAGAGAAGGACTTCCTTACCTCTCAAGGCCCCCTTTATCCAGAGTGTTTCTGCTGGCCCGGCTATCACACAGGAAGAGCAGGAGGAGGAGGAGGAGGATTATCAGTCTTGGATCACCACCAGCTACCAAGCACCTGATGCTGATGTAACCGAATAATTTTTTTGGAAATGTCAGATCCCTTCAAGACTGCCTATGCTGATGCTGAGTGACTATCCTGTTATGCTGAGTGACTATCCTCTTCCTCCTCAATAATCATGCTGATAGCTTGAAAGAACATGTTTGGTTCTGGGCACCGCCACCAGTGGCTAAGGCCCAATTTTTCAGCCCCTGTTTAACAGGGGCGTGTAAATACAATTTTTGATGCAATACTTTGCAGCAGGGCTCATTGCTGCACTCCAAGTACTGTATCTGTGAGGGGTTGCAGTGTTGTGGCACCAGCACCAGTGCCTAAGGCCCAATTTTTCTGCCCCTGTTTAACAGGGGCGTGCAATTACAATTTTTGATGCAATACTTTGCAACAGGGCTCATTGCTGCGCTCTAAGTACTGTATCTGTGAGGGGTTGCAGTGTTGTGGCACCAGTGCCTAAGGCCCAATTTTTCAGCCCCTGTTTAACAGGGGTGTGTAAATACAATTTTTGATGCAATATTTTGCAGCAGGGCTCATTGCTGCACTCCAAGTACTGTATCTGTGAGGGGTTGCAGTGTTGTGGCACCAGTGCCTACTGCCTAAGGCCCAATTTTTCTGCCCCTGTTTAACAGGGGCGTGTAAATACAATTTTTGATGCAATACTTTGCAGCAGGGCTCATTGCTGTGCTCCAAGTACTGTATCTGTGAGGGGTTGCAGTGTCGTGGCACCAGTGCCTAAGGCCCAATTTTTCAGCCCCTGTTTAACCTCCCTGGCGGTATGATTCTTTCTGGAATTATGAACCAAAAGCGGTACAATTATTTTGCATGAAAATTTGGTGTTATGTATTATAGGCCTGCGATTCTTAGTAATTACTTACTTAAACCTGAGCAAACCAGAGTCTAGTAAACATCCCGGGTATGATAAATATGAAACACAAAATTATAAATTATAATATAATGAATAACTATAAAAAATTATAAAAAATAGTAATCTAATTATAATAAAAATTATTCAATAATGTAATCAAATCAAAAACACTGAAATTTGCTCAGTTGCAGAATTGTCGCTGTCATTAGATTTAGTGTTTGATGACGAATTTCCCCACAAATCGCTATCGCTCAATTCTGCGAGTGATTCTAATTTATTATCGCTGCTTTCTAGCTGGTCTAAAACCACTTTTGACATAAAGGGACACTTTTTAGTTGCTATGGACAATCTCCAGTTTACAGGCAGAAAGAACGATTTTTATTATATAAAAGTGCATGCAGGACACTGGGCAGACCACTAGGGACAAAGGGGGTGTGTAATTATTACATACAGTACTGTAATCAGTAAGATTACAGTATACTGTATGTATACTGTGTGTTTACCTTTTTGAATTTGCCGCCCAGTTCCGCTCCCATGCGCCGCTGCGGCTCGCAGGGAACGGAACTAGGAAGTCAGATGGGGACGAAAGTGCCGACACTCGCCGGAGATCTCGCTGGCGATCACAGCAGAGGACATCATCGCTGGATCGCCAGGAGAAGGTAAGGAAACTCCGCTGCGAGCTCTGCAATGTCTACCCCGAGCGTGACTCGGGGTTACCGATCCTAGCATAAAAAAACAACCCCGAGTCACGCTCGGGATTACCGCTAGGGAGGTTAACAGGGGCGTGTAATTAAAATTTTTGATGCAATACTTTGCAACAGGGCTCATTGCTGCGCTCTAAGTACAGTATCTGTGAGGGGTTGCAGTGTTGTGGCACCAGTGCCTAAGGCCCAATTTTTCAGCCCCTGTTTAACAGGGGTGTGTAAATACAATTTTTGATGCAATATTTTGCAGCAGGGCTCATTGCTGCACTCCAAGTACTGTATCTGTGAGGGGTTGCAGTGTTGTGGCACCAGTGCCTACTGCCTAAGGCCCAATTTTTCTGCCCCTGTTTAACAGGGGCGTGTAAATACAATTTTTGATGCAATACTTTGCAGCAGGGCTCATTGCTGCGCTCCAAGTACTGTATCTGTGAGGGGTTGCAGTGTTGTGGCACCAGTGCCTAAGGCCCAATTTTTTAGCCCCTGTTTAACAGGGGCATGTAAATACAATTTTTGATGCAATACTTTGCAGCAGGGCTCATTGCTGCACTCCAAGTACTGTATCTGTGAGGGGTTGCAGTGTTGTGGCACCAGCACCAGTGCCTAAGGCCCAATTTTTCTGCCCCTGTTTAACATGGGCGTGTAATTACAATTTTTGATGCAATACTTTGCAACATGGCTCATTGCTGCGCTCCAAGTACAGTATCTGTGAGGGGTTGCAGTGTTGTGGCACCAGTGCCTAAGGCCCAATTTTCCTGCCCCTGTTTAATGGGGGTGTGTAAATACAATTTTTGATGCAATACTTTGCAACAGGGCTCATTGCTGCACTCCAAGTACAGTATCTGTGAGGGGTTGCAGTGTTGTGGCACCAGTGCCTACTGCCTAAGGCCCAATTTTTCTGCCCCTGTTCAACAGGGGCATGTAATTACAATTACTGATCTAATAATTCACAGCAGGGGCCATTCCTGCGACCACCAAGAGTAACTGTGAGGGCTTACAGTGTTGTGGCAACACCACCACCAAAGGCCCAATTTTTCTGCCCCTGTTCAACAGGGGCATGTTATTACAATTCTTGATCTAATATTTCACAGCTGGGCCCATTCCTGCGCCCACCAAGAGTGTGACAGGGGTCACTTTGGGCACAGGATGAGCAAGAAAATAATGGACATTAAGAATATATCTTGGACTACCTAAATTGGGATAGTAATATTAGTTCACAATATGTACTGGTTGTTTGTTTCTGAACTCAACAAGTTAATTGAGAGATGTGTTACCTGCCTGTTGTGATGTAAATGAATCTAGAATGGCTTCTGAGGATCTTTCATGGTGATAATTAACTCTGTACTTGTGTGTATTGTAAATAGCAGACAGACAGTCTCCTGAACATAAAGGTTATGCATAGCCATTGAAGATGTAAAGGGATTAGCTATTGAACTCACCTGTGTCTGCTAAGAGCTGTCAGATGGGTATTGGGAGCTCGTTATATAACCATTTTGTGAAGTCTTTTGATGAAGGGTACTGTAGTTCAGAGACAGTAAAGCTAGCCTAAAGGTCATGTGTCTGAGTCATCAGCTGTAGTTAATTAGCTCACATAAATTCGGTCTGATCAAAGGTGTATTGTCAGAGGAAAATGAGGAGTGTAAGAACCTCCTCCCTGTGTGTATATAACTTGGAGTTTTTCAATAAAGATTGTCAGACCAGCTGGAAAGCACACGGAGCATTGTCTCGTATGTCTGAAAGGATTATCCCTATGGGAAGCGGTCGCCTGACTGTGGAGTGTCGGTAGCTGATGTGTGTTCGGAGTGGGAATATCCTAAACGGTGTTAACCCCTTTCATACTTAGGGTGCCGTTACATTGTTGGCAAGCAGTGGAATGATTCCACAGCCTATAAGGACAGCTACAAGAGGACACAGGACAATGGAAGCACAGTAGGGACGGCTAAAGCTCTCTTCCCTCAAGGACTTACTGGAGAACCGGGGCAGACCGGCTAACAACCGTAAAAAGAGGGACATTAATCGCAGAACGAGTTGAAATGGATGGAGCTGAAAGACCCAACATAACAGAAAGGACCAGCGTAACAGACAGGACACCCAAAGAGGCAAGTTTTGATCGGGCTGTTAACATAAGACTGGCACATTATGGTCCTAACTAGACATGTGCAATTCGTTTCGTTCCGAATTCGTTTTTTAACGAATTTCGACAAATTCGTTAATTCGGAAATATCCGAATTAACGAAAACTCATTTAACGAATTTTAACGAATATTCGTAAATTCAAATTTACGAATGTACGAATTTACGAATATACGAATTTACCAATGCACGAATTTACGAATGTACAACTATCCAGAAATTCGTAAATTTGAATTTACGAATTTCCGAATATTCGTACATTCGTAAATTTGTACATTCGTACAATCGTAAATTAGTAAATTCGGAAATCTGAAATAATAATTAACTAATAACTTAACTATTACTAACTATTCAATTATAGGTATTGTAATTTCCTTTCAAATTTGGCTGTTAGTGAACTTAACGAAGTTACGAATTGTTTTCCGACATAATGAATGCCGTATCTAAACGAATGGAACGTAATGAATTAATAATAATAATAAATAATAATAATAATAAAAACGTTTTATTATTATTATTATTAATTTGTTCCGTTCCATTTGTTTAGATGCGGCATTTGTTATTTCAGGTTATGCGTAACTTCAGATAAATTTGTATTCGTTACGTTCGCTAACAGCCAAATTTGAAAGGAAATTACAACTATAATTTAATAGTTATTTTTTCAGATTTTCAAATTTTCGGGTTTTCGAAAATATCGAATTTCCAAATTTCCGAAATTACGAATGTATAAATTTACGAATGTACGAATTTACGAATGTATAAATTTACGAATGTACAAATTTACGAATGTACAAATTTACGAATGTATAAATTTACGAATGTACAAATTTACGAATGTACAAATTTACGAATGTATAAATTTACGAATGTACAAATTTACGAATTGCGATCATAACGAATGACCCGAAAAACGAAAAAAAAAAAACGAATGAAACGAAAACGAAAACTAACGAATTTTTTGGCAGTGCACATGTCTAGTCCTAACCCTACAGCGGAGATCATAGACCGAGTTATAGCAGCTGTGGATGCAAATTGGCTACAGCAAAGACGTTCTACAGCAGCAGAAGTCAGAGCAGCACCAACTGAAAGGAGAAAGATACATTTTGCTGCTTTTAAAAATTTAATTGAAACTGAAGGGGAGATTTATGGGTACCTTGCCGATTTTGAAAAGCAATGTGCCCTACACCGGGTGCCCACAGAGGAATGGGTTACCATTTTGTCTGGGAAACTGTCCGGCCGTGCCAGTGAAGCGTTCAGGGCCATCCCAGACGAGGATATTATGAACTATGGACTGGTAAAAGAAGCACTTTTGGCCAGGTATGCCGTCACACCGGAGGCATACCGGAGGCGGTTCCGAGAGGCGAGCAAGCAGACTGGAGACTTGTATACCGAGTGGGCATGCCGCCTACACCGCACTGGGTCGCTGGATGCCAAGCAGAATCCGGGGAAGAGGTGCTGCAGGTGTTCCTGCTGGAGCACTTCTTTGACAAACTGTCCCTGGAAGTCAGAGAGTGGGTTCGGGACCGAAAACCTTTTACCTTGCCTGAAGCAGCTCGCCTGGTGGACGAATACACAGACGCCCGCAAACTGGATAACCCTGTGGTGAAGACAACAGCTCGAGTGGATTATCGATCAGCGGCACCCCCTCCGACTATCGCCTACCAACCACAGTCGTACCGCCCTACAGCACCACCTCCAGTGGCCACTTATTCTCAGCAGCCCAGGTTCAACTCCCAGGACTACTCACAACCCATCAGGTGTTTCGGGTGTAAACAGCTAGGGCACCAAAAGCCAGACTGTCCGTTGAATCCAGCCAGGCAGTCCCAGTCATGGAGAAAGCCAGCAAGGGGGAACCGCCACACATCCATGCCTGCGGCCCACTGCGTTGAGGAGGAAGAACATTGGAGCGTCCTGCACGAGGCTGATCCAATACAAGCAGCTAACCGGGACAACAGGCAGCAACACTGGCAGACTGTCTGGGTCAATAGAAAGGTAGCCAATGGCCTACGTGATACTGGTGCCACCATGACCCTACTACAGAAGAACCTCATCCCAGAGAGCCAACATACCGGAGACACTGTAGCCGTAAGAGTAGCGGGAGGCACCGTCTTCCGGCTACCCGTTGCCTGTGTTCATCTGGATTGGGGGGTTGGTTCGGGACACATGAATGTGGGGGTGATGAAGGATTTGCCAGTGGATGTACTACTGGGGAATGATTTGACCCCCCTCGTTTCTGCTTACGCCCCGATGGGCCCCGCTGAAGCCAACCCAGTGACTACCTGTGCCCAGACCCATGCTGCTGGAACCGGCCCGCTTGCAGCTCAGAACTGGGTAAGACTATCTTCACCGACATGTACCTTAGATCAGGCAAAATATCACAGTCTAGAATTGGAATGTGACAAGTAGGGATGAGCTCGGTGTTCGAGTCGAACATAGGTTCGACTCGAACATCGGCTGTTCGTGCGTTCGGCGAACAACGAATGATTTGGGCCGTTCGCGCCAAATTCGAGTGACGTGAACGGCCCACAATACACTGCGCCATCGCAGTGTAATCCCGGCGCTGTGATTGGCCAAGCATGCACTGTGACCCTGCATGCTTGGCCAATCACAGCGCCGGCAGCGAGGAGAGGAATGATTGGCCACAGGCAGGATGCCTGTGGCCAATTATAGCTGAGGGGGTTTAGTACACGCCCCACACTATAAAAGGCCGCCAGCACGGCGGCCTTGTGTAGTGTGTTCCGGAGCAGGGAAAGTGAAGGATAGGCAGGGACAGTGTCAAATCTTGTCAAATCTATTCTTTTCTAAACCTTGTGTGTAGGGACAGAGAAGGATAGGCAGGGAGAGTGTCAGTGTCATATTCTTTGCTAAACCTTGTGTGCAGGGAGAGAGAAGGATAGACAGGGAGAGTGTCAGTGTCATATACTTTGATAAACCTTGTGTGCAGGGAGAGAGAAGGATAGGCAGGGGACAGTGTCAGTGTCATTGTTGCTAAGCCTCCTGCACATTATACACCTTAACTTAGCCTGTATTGCTGCTTTTACCTGGTGTGTTACACCAACAGGATTTTGTGGCACTTACAGTGGGCGGAGTGTGCCTCCTGACCATATTACACCTTAACTTAGCCTGTATTTCTGCTTTTTCCTGGTGTGTTACACCAACAGGATTTTGCGGCACTTACAGCGGGCGGAGTGTGCCTCCTGACCATATTACACCTTAACTTAGCCTGTATTGCTGCTTTTTCCTGGTGTGTTACACCAACAGGATTTTGCGGCACTTACAGCGGGCGGAGTGTGCCTCCTGACCATATTACACCTTAACTTAGCCTGTATTGCTGCTTTTTCCTGGTGTGTTACACCAACAGGATTTTGCGGCACTTACAGCGGGCGGAGTGTACCTCCTGACCATATTACACCTTAACTTAGCCTGTATTGCTGCTTTTTCCTGGTGTGTTACACCAACAGGATTTTGCGGCACTTACAGCGGGCGGAGTGTACCTACTGACCATATTACACCTTAACTTAGCCTGTATTGCTGCTTTTTCCTGGTGTGTTACACCAACAGGATTTTGTGGCACTTACAGCGGGCGGAGTGTGCCTCCTGACCATATTACACCTTAACTTAGCCTGTATTGCTGCTTTTCCCATTTCCCTGCAGGCCATTAGAATGTCTGGAAGGCAAACAAGGAGAGGCAGACAGTCAGGAGCCAATAAAAGAGGGCAAGCAGGCTCTGTGTCTAGAGACAACAGTGCTGGTCGTGGACGCGGTGCATCGCCATCAGCACGTGGCCATGGGACACGCTTGTCCTTCTTTTCGGCAGCTGGACGTGTTGAGCCGCATCATGCCGAAGACTTGGTAGAGTGGATGACCAAGCCCTCCTCATCCTCCTCATCCTCTCTCACCCAGGCTCAGGGTACTGGCAAAGCAGCTGCCAAAGCGTCCTCTTCCCTGGTATCAATGTCATCATCAGTCACTCCTTCCCTAGACCAACCATGTCCTCCTGAGGAGTCCCCCGAACTGTTTGAGCACAGTGTTGGGTACATGCTCCAGGAGGATGCCCAGCGTTTCGAAGGGTCTGATGATGATACCCAGCTAGAGGAAGGCAGTAGCGTGAGAGCAGAGAGAGGGGATGCTCAAGAAGGACACCAATCTGGCAGTCATGTTCCAGCAGCTGCAGCATACTGCCAGATTGGCTCCAGTGATGAGGAGGGAGGGGATGATGAGGTCACTGACTCCACGTGGGTGCCTAATAGGAGAGAGGAGGAGGAGGAGGATGAGGAGGAGGCACATCTCCAACGAGGCAGGATGCCCTCGGGGGGCCAGCGTAAGGGCAGCACACCGACGGAATCACACCGCAGACCTCCGCCTGTGCAGGGCGCTGCCTCTGCCCGTTATTCAAAAAGTTCTTTGGTGTGGGCCTTTTTTGAGTCGAGTGCATCAGATCGCACAGCTGCTGTTTGCAACATATGTCTCAAGCGTATATCGCGTGGCCAAAACATCACCCGCTTGGGCACCACATGCTTGACCAGACATATGTTGACCTGCCATGCAGCTCGTTGGCAAGCCTACCTTAAAGACCCACACCAAAGAACAAAGCTGACCTCTTCTTGCACCACATCAGCTGGGATCTCCAACCCCACTATACCTTCAGTCCTCTCTGAAACCTGCTCTGAGAGGAATGAAGGTGTAGAATTAGGTGTGTCACAGCCAAGTACTTGCAGGCACTCTGCTAGCAGTACACCGACGTCCGATTCTAGCAGGCAAATTTCCCTGCCCCAGCTGCTGGACCGTCGAAAGAAGTTCACTCCCAGCCATCCACATGCCCAGCGGTTGAATGCTAGCTTGGCTAAATTGCTAGCGCTTCAACTGCTGCCTTTTCAGTTGGTAGACTCGGCCCCCTTCCGTGAGTTTGTGCAATGTGCGGTTCCTCAGTGGCAGGTTCCCAAACGCCACTTTTTCTCACGGAAGCCGATTCCGGCTCTCTACCGGCATGTGGAAGGCAATATCTTGGCCTCGCTGGACAGGGCGGTCAGTGGTAAGGTGCATATTACCGCTGACTCATGGTCCAGCAGGCATGGACAGGGACGTTACCTTTCTTTCACGGCCCATTGGGTCACTCTTTTGGCAGCTGGGAAGAATGCAGGACAAGGTGCAGTAGTGTTGGAGGTTGTTCCACCGCCACGCCTCCAAAATGCTACTACTGGTTGTGACACACCTCTGTCCTCCACCCCCTCCTCTTCTTCTTCCTCCGTGGCCTCTTCCTGTGCTTTGTCCTCGGAACCAGCGGTGCTCCGTAGGCGTTCAAGGGGCTACGCAAGTACGCAGGCAAAAAGATGCCATGCCGTGCTTGCGCTGGTGTGTTTGGGGGACAGGAGCCACACTGGGGCAGAGGTTCTGTCTGCTCTGCAGGGGCAGGCCGAGAGGTGGTTGACGCCACGCCAGCTTAAGCCAGGAATGGTAGTTTGCGACAATGGCACCAACCTCCTCTCCGCTCTCCGACAGGGACAACTGACCCATGTGCCCTGTGTGGCTCACGTCCTTAACCTGGTGGTGCAGCGGTTCTTGGGCAGGTACCCGGGCTTACAGGATGTCCTGAGGCAGGCCAGGAAAGTCTGTGTGCATTTCCGCAGATCTTATAATGCCAGTGCTCGCCTGGCTGAGCTGCAAAAGGAGTTGAACCTGCCCAAGAACCGCCTTATATGTGACATGCCCACCAGGTGGAACTCAACGTTGGCCATGCTGCAGCGGCTGCACACACAGCAGAGGGCCATCAATGAGTACCTGTGCGACTACGGCACCAGGACAGGGTCAGGGGAGCTTGGTTTTTTTTCACCACGCCAGTGGGGCATGATCAGGGATGCATGCACTGTCCTGGCACCATTTGAGGAGGCCACGAGGATGGTGAGCAGTGACAGTGCATGCATCAGTGACACTGTACCTCTTGTCCACCTGTTGGAACATACGCTGCATGGAATAATGGACAGGGCACTTGAGGCAGAACAGAGGCAGGAAGAGGAGGACTTCCTTGCCTCTCAAGGCCCCCTTTACCCAGACAGTGTTCCTTCTGTCCCACCCATCGCACAGGAAGAAGAGGAGGAGGAGGAGGATTGTGTCAGCATGGAGGTGGAGCCTGGCACTCAGCATCATCAGCAGCAGTCTTTTAGGGATGATTTACAGTCCCAAGAAACCAGTGGACTTGTACGTGGCTGGGAGGAGGTGGCTGCGGATCATGTCGTCCTTAGTGACCCAGAGGACTCCGGACCGAATGCCTCAGCTAACCTACGCTGCATGGTCTCCCTGATCCTACAAAGTCTGCGGAAGAATCCTCATATTCTTCGGATCAAGGAGAGGGACCATTACTGGCTGGCCACTCTCCTTGATCCACGGTACAAGGGTAAGGTTGAGGACCTTATCTTACCGTCGCAGAGGGAGCAGAGGATGAGACAACTCCGGGAGGCCTTGCAGAAAGGTCTGTGCAACGCGTTCCCAGAGACTGGGAGGTTACAAACTCCTGGTCCTGGACAACGAGTTGCTGAGGCTTCGGTCAGTCAAAGAAGGAGCGGTGGGGAAGGTGGCCATCTGACCGAAGCGTTCAGACAATTCTTTAGTCCGCAGCCCCAAGGTATGATCAGTTCCAGCAACCATCGCCAGCGTCTGATATACATGGTGCAGGAATACCTAGGGGCAAGGTCAGACTTGGACACCTTCCCCACCGAAAATCCTCTGGCTTACTGGGTCTTGAGGATGGATCACTGGCCAGAGCTTGCACAGTATGCAATTGAGCTACTGGCCTGTCCTGCATCCAGCGTTCTTTCAGAACGCACATTCAGTGCTGCTGGAGGATTTGTCACGGATCACAGGGTGCGCCTGTCCACCGACTCTGTTGATCGACTGACCTTCATAAAGATGAACCAGTCTTGGATCACCACCAGCTACCAAACACCTGAAGCTGATATAACAGACTAATTTATTTTCAAATGTCACATCCCTTCAAGACTGATGCTGATGCTGAGAGACTGTCCTGTTATGTTGACTGACTATCCTCCTCCTCCTCAATGATCCGATTGACAATAATAGCTTGGAAGAACATTTTTGTTTCTGGGTGCCGCCACCAGTGGCTAAGGCCCAATTTTTCAGCCCCTGTTTAACAGGGGTGTGTTATTACAATTTTTTATGCAATGCTTTGCAGCAGGGCTCATTCCTGCACTCCAACTAGAGTATCTGGGAGTGGTTGCAGTGTCGTGGCACCAGCACCAGTGGCTAAGGCCCAATTTTTCAGCCCCTGTTTAGCAGGGGCGTGTAATTACAATTTTTGATGCAATACTTTGCAACAGGGCTCATTGCTGTGCTCCAAGTACAGTATCTGTGAGGGGTTGCAGTGTTGTGGCACCAGTGCCTAAGGCCCAATTTTTATGCCCCTGTTTAACAGGGGCATGTAATTACAATTCTTGATCTAATAATTCACAGCAGGGCCCATTCCTGCGCCCACCAAGACTAACTGTGAGGCCTTACAGTGTTGTGTCAACACCACCACCACCACCACCACCAAAGGCCCAATTTTTCAGCCCCTGTTCAACAGGGGCATGCAATTACAATTCTTGATCTAATAATTCACAGCAGGGCCCATTCATGCGCCCACCAAGAGTAACTGTGAGGGCTCACAGTGTTGTGGCAACACCAACATGTAAGGGGCAAATTTCAGCTGAGTATATACGGCAGGCCCCTACTTTCAAACATCCAACTTACAAACGACTCCTCCTTGCAAACGGAAGGATACAACAGGAAGTGAGAGGAAATCTACCCCTAGGAAGGCAAATTCTCTCCTGTAAGAGTTAATATGGGAAAAAAAGTGTCTCCTCTCCACTGATGCTTTATCACCAATTCTTGTTTCAATAAAAACCCCAAATTTTCAAAAAACATTTGTCATTAGGACGGAAAGTGAGGTGAACTGTTCTGAACAGGTGCACACTGCACAGACAGCAAAACAAATGTTACAGGGGTGATAACCCTTCCCTATGTTTTCCAAAAAGCTTAAAAATTGTTTTTTTGCCTGGAGCTACACTTAAACAATGTACCTGTTCAAAATTACAAACAGATTCTACATAAGAACAAACCTACAGTCCCTGTCTTGTATGCACCGCCTGTATACGGCTGTTCAGAGTATATAGGGCCTTTTTTATTTTGTGTGCGGGGTTCCCCTTAATATCCATACAAGACCCAAAGGGGCTGGTAATGGGCTGGGGTGGGGGGGGGGGGTGTGTGATGGGGTAGCTATGCCATTTTTCTTAAAGATTTTCATCCATATTACCGGGACCAGACATTACATTAAAGCCGCAAGCAGTTTTAAATGGCTTTTTTTCCTTTAGAAATGTAATTTTGTGCAGGGACAGTTCTAAACACGGGAAACACGTGGCACTTCACAGGCATACTTTAGACACCCCCCAGGTACGATATTTAAAGGAATATTTGACTTTTTTTTTTTTCACTTTATGCATCATTAAAATGACTGCTCCAGAAAAACGGCCGTTTTTAAAACTTCTTTTTTCATTGATACATGTCCCCTGGTGCAGAACCCGGGTTCCCAAACCCTTTTTAGGACAATAACATGCATAATAGTCGCTATAATTAGCACTTTAGATTTCCAACGTTCGCATCCATTGTATTTAATAGGGTTCGAAAGTTCGTGCAAACTTTCGGTCCGTTTGCGGGTTCTGGTGCGAACCGAACCCGGGGGTGTTCGGCTCATCACTAGTGACAAGTTGGCCAGGGAGAAATCGGAGATGCAACGACACTACGTCATGTATTATGAGATGTCCCATGGCTTGAACATTGAAATGCACAAACAGGCTGAAATTGTCAAAAGGTTAAATGGGATTTGTGCCCAGGTTTTGCCTTACCTTTCCCAAGAGCATCAGCAACAAGTTTTGGGAGCCATTGAGAGAGCAAAGCAAGTGACTGTTCCAGAACTGAATTCCATTATTCGCCCTGCAACCTTACAATGTCACCATCAGCTACTGACCCGGTAAGCAAAATGGCCATGCTGATGGGTTGTCCAGGCATTAGAGGAATGGAACTATGGACTACCTTCGGAGTCAACCCGTCTGGGGTCTCCTCCTGTGTTAGTCTCCTGCTGAAAGGGGAGATGTGTGACAGGGGTCACTTTGGGCACAGGGTGGGCAAGAAAATAATGGACATTAAGAATAAATCTTGGACTACCTAAATTGGGATAGTAATATTAGTTCACAATATGTACTGGTTGTTTGATTCTGAACTCAACAAGTTAATTGAGAGATGTGTTACCTGCCTGTTGTGATGTAAATAAACTAGAATGGCTTCTCAGGATCTTTCATGGTGATAATTAACTCTGTACTTGTGTGTATTGTAAATAGCAGACAGACAGTCTGCTGAACATAAAGGTTATGCATAATTATTTAAGATGTAAAGGGATTAGCTATTGAACTCCCCTGTGTCTGTTAAGAGCTGTCAGATGGGTATTGGGAGCTCGTTATATAACCATTGTGTGAAGTCTTTTGATGATGGGTACTGTAGTTCAGAGACAGTAAGGCTAGCCTAAAGGTCATGTGTCTGAGTCATCAGCTGTAGTTAATTAGCTCATGTAAATTCGGTCTGATCAAAGGTGTATTGTCAGAGGAAAATGAGGAATGTAAGAACCTCCTCCCTGTGTGTATAAAACTTGGAGTTTTTCAATAAAGATTGTCAGACCAGCTGGAAAGCACACGGAGCGTTGTCTTGTATGTCTGAAAGGATTATCCCTATGGGAAGCGGTCGCCTGACTGTGGAGTGTCGGTAGCTGATGTGTGTTCAGAGTGGGAATATCCTAAACGGTGTTAACCCCTTTCATACTTGGGGTGCCGTTACAAAGAGTAACTGTGAGGACTTACAGTGTTGTGGCAACACCACCACCACCACCACCAAAAGCCCAATTTTCTGCCCCTGTTCAACAGGGGCATGTAATTACAATTCTTGATCTAATATTTCACAGCTGGGCCCATTCCTGCGCCCATCAAGAGTAACTGTGAGGACTTACAGTGTTGTGGCACCAGCACCAAAGGCCCAATTTTTCCTACCACTGTTCAACAATGTCATGTAATTACAATTCTTGATATAATAGTTCACAGCAGGGCGTTCCAGCGCCCACCAAGAGTAACTGTGAGGGCTTACAGTGTTGTGGCAACACCAACACCTAAGGGCCAAATTTCTGTAGAGTATATACGGCAGGCCCCTACTTTCAAACATCCAGCTTACAAACGACTCCTACTTGCAAACGGAAGGCGACAACAGGAAGTGAGAGGAAATCTACCCCTAGGAAGTGAAATTCTCTCCTGTAAGAGTTAATATGGGAAAGAGGTGTCTCCTCTCCACTGATGCTTTATCACCAATCCTTGTTTCAATAAAAACCCAAAATTTTCAAAAAAAATTTGTCATTGGGACGGAAAGTGAGGTGAAATGTTCTGAACAGGTACACAGACAGCAAAACAAATGTTACAGGGGTGATAACCCTTCCCTATGTTTTCCAAAAAGCTTAAAAATAGATTTTTTGGCTGGAGCTACACTTAAAAAATTTACCTGTTCCAAATTACAAACAGATTCTACTTAAGAACAAACCTACAGTCCCTGTTTTGTTTTCACCGCCTGTATACTGCTGTTCAGAGTATATAGGGCCTTTTTTTACTTTGGGTGCGGGGTTCCCCTTAATATCCATACAATACCCAAAGGGTCTGGTAGTGGGCTGGGGGGGTGCCCATGCCATTTTTCTCAATGATTTTCATCCATATTGCCGGGACCATACATTACATTAAAGCCGCAAGCAGTTTTAAATGACTTTTTTTCCTTTAGATGTCATTTTGTGCAGGGACAGTTCTAAATACGGGAAACACGTGCCACTTCACAGGCATACTTTAGACACCTCCCAGGTACGATATTTAAAGGAATATTTCACTTTTTTTTTTTCACTTTATGCATCATTAAAATCACTTGCTCCCGAAAAAACTGCAGTTTTTAAAACTTCTTTTTGCATTGATACATGTCCCCTGGGGCAGGACCCGGGTCCCCAAACCCTTTTTAGGACAATAACTTGCATATTAGCTGTTATAATTAGCACTTTTGATTTTGAACGTTTGCGTCCATTGTATTTAATAGGGTTCTAAAGTTTTCGCAAACTTTCGGTCCGTTCGCAGGTTCTGGTGCGAACCGAACCGGGGGGTGTTCGGCTCATCCCTATTGGAGAGTAGTGGAGCGCACTAGATTATTAGCGGGGGTCACAGAAACTTCCTGTAGCTATTATTGACTAGTATAGTCCCTATTTAAAGTGATTGTTGACCTACTTTCACATATTTACACTATCCGTTTTGTCTCTTTATACAGTGCCCCGCTGTCTGTTTTCTTAAAAAAAAATCATCCTTTACCGTATCTCCCGGCGCTCATGTAACCGTCCGTGTCTCCTCTCTGCTCGTCTGTCAGAAGCAGCGGGTGGGGCCGAGATTTCCCCACTGATGTCAGCGGGACGTGAGGAGGAGAGAGGAGACAGGCCGGTCACGTGACCACTGGGAGATACGATAAAGGAGGATTTTTTTTATTAAAACACAGTGACAGCGGGGCAAAACGGATAGTATTGGCATACATTGGTTATTCCTGCTGCAGGAGGGGGATGGGGTGGCACTGTCACTAGGTGACACGCACAGAGAGGAAGGGAGCACAGAGGATACAGACACAGGAGAGCAGGCTGCGGATGATGGAGGTACGCAAACTGACCACGGTGTCAGGGCTCATCAGTCATGATTATCGTGGTCTGTTTACATAGGGGAGGGGAGAAACTTGCAGGACCAGCCAGTTTTGTTTTTTTAGGTCTTACAGGGGTCCAAATTACACAGCACAAGCACTGTACTGTATAAAAATGCTTTAAAGGAGCAGGATCCATATTTTTTTTTACTTTTTGGTGTTAATAAACGCTTTAAGTCAAGGGTGAGACTTAGTCATTAACCTGTGACCCAGGCTTTCACCGCTAATGTATCTCTTATGAGGGAGAGTAAATAACATGCAGATGGTACACCAATGGTTAATAGTTGAAACAAGTGCTGGACGATTCACACTGAGAACAGAGTGGCATTTGCCCCAGCATAAGAGACACTTTGGAATGATGTATCAATTTATCAGAAGACTAGCGGAGAGTAAATGGTAGTTGGAGGGAATTTAGGAGCCTTTTATAGAAAAGAGTCAATAACTAATGCTGGCCATACACTATACGAAAAATTGTCCGAAATTCGGTAATTTAGACAGTTCGTTCTTTTTTCAGCCAGTTAATGGGCACAAGATCGATAATCATTGGGACGTTTTTAAACCAAAAAATCAAAGGACAAGTTTGGAAATTTTCTGCCGAACAAACGATAAATTGAAAGGTTACTGTGTTTCCTGTCCGAACTGTCTGCACTAGGTACTGTATATGTAAAATAACGAACAAAAAATATATTCATTTATGTCCACTGAACGATTTATCTGTCATTACATGATGGCACTATCGTTTGCGTTCACGCCCAAATGTTCGTTTTTCGAAAATGGGTTCGGCCGATTTTTCGTATAGTGTATGGTCAGCATTAGAGAGACATGCTAGTTATGGTTTGGGTATGTTACCATGGCAGGTTCATTACTCCAATCTCTCCAAGACACCCTCATCCTTCCATGCTTAGATGCTGGGTTAGGGATCACTGATTGCTTATGTCTCGTGATGGTCTTGTCATCAGAGTTAACAACCTGTGTGGTGTTTGCCAAGTCTATCTCCCCCTGCGAGGCGGTGGGGGTTGCAAACCCACGTTCTGGCACTATGTGTGCTTCCAAATGTTTGCAGTGGATCCATGCGGGATTGCAAACCTTCACACGCAGAAATGCTGTTAGCAGGATTCAAGACCCACACCCCTGGGTTAATGCACAGGCCTGATGTCTGCCAAGAACTTTTTTTCAGCTGGAACTTGCTGGAACTCAGTTCCACCACCTCTGGCCCAGGCCCTCTGCTCCCTGCCTACCACTAACACGTGTAAACACAGAAGTTCGACTTCTGTGTTTACAAGTGACAGCTTGTCTCCCAACAGCTCCCACAGATCTGATCTCCTGAGCGGCTCTGCAGGATAGGGACAAGGGAGATGCAGGTGCCCTGGGTACAGTGCGGCTGCCGACACTCTCACTAGACGATCTCCCTGCAAGTGAGAGAGGCAGAGCCACCTACAGTGTACATAGAGGTACTAGAGCCGGCTGGGTACTTCAGCTTAAAAAAGCAACAAAAGTAAGACATGTGGAAGATGGTGGAGCTTTTAAAGAGGGAGGGGGGAGAGATGGGGCAGTGGAGGTGGGGTTTCATGCAGAGGTCAGAGCTAAAGAAGGGTGAAAGTGAGATGTGAATAGGGGATGCAGCTGTGGAAGAAGGCTGAACCATGCAGTCTGTATGCAGTGCACTCCTGAACGCTACAGTATGTATGTAGCACACCCCTGAACTCTGCCATCTGTGTTTAACCCCCCTCCCGAACTCTGCACTTGGTATCTAATGCACTCCTGGTATTTAGTGCCCATTTAAGATTCTCCCACTGTGAAATTTTACCACACCCACTCTTTGCTGTGGTTTGGAGGGAGTGCGTGTGTTGGGGGGGGGGGTTTGAGGGGGTTTAGGGGGTCGTGGTTGAGTTCTCGCACCTATTTTCTGAGAAAAAAAAAGCCCTGTGTCTGCCTATTGGTTCAATACCAGGGCACAATAACGCAATTACATGACATCATGTATGTGCTTTTTTGAAATGGCGTCTGAACGTCCATTGTTTTAAACAGTTTTTGTATTGTAGTTTTATATATATGTCCTTGTCTATTGGCATTTTGATGTAGTACCTTCCCAGGTATTGATATATTTCAGATAATACTGCGAAGCTGCAATCCAAGCTGATTGCAGAACATTGTTTCCTTTTAAGCTAGTGTAGCGGGTAGGTACTTTTTAGTATGTTTGATTCGGGTGGAGACATCAGTGATGTCTAGTTCCCTGCGACCCAGTAGGTGGCGCTCTCACTTTGGGCCGGGGTTTAACCATCACTGCAGTGCCGTAGCCTTTGTGGCCTCTCGCAGCGGTTGTACAGCGGGGCGGGGAACCCGCTGTGCTTGCTGGGGGAGGCTTCAAAGGGGGCGGACATCTTCGCCACGAGGTCCGAGTCCCAGGCACCTTTAGCCTGAGGGCTGCTGTCCAGCGGTCGGTGTCCAGGCAGCCTAGGCCTGGACACGTGGAGTTCGGGAGTCACCCCAGACACCCTCAGTCTGGGGTGAGGCACATCATTCAGGCCTGGGGCCCAGCTTCTTCCACTGGGACCCGCCCGGGAGGAATCGTCCTAAGGCACCCACAGAATCGGGTGCCTGAATTCAGGCGTAAGGAACCGCGCAGGTGACCTTCTCGTAGGTCTGGTGCAGCATATTGCCAGTGCCGGGACAGGGCCTCCGGAGAACGTAGGGATGGATGTCCTCGCCAAACCGGGGCCATATTCACACGGAAGGTGGTCCATGTTCTAAGGCTGGTGGCAGAGACCGTTACATTCAGGCCCGTGGCAGGGGCCGCAGCAGTTCACCCGGTAGGTGGCAGCTACCAACCTCACGGTCGGTGGCAGAGACCGTGCGCCAGGCCTATTCGCACGAAAAAGGAATAGGAGAGTTCATTGTGCCTGGGCCTACTCGTATCCACACCCCTGTCTGTCTGTTATGGAAGTTCAACTGATTACGTTCATTCTGGTATTGAAGAAATAAAAGAGTGTTGGACTTTTAAATGGTGTGGGGCTCTGTTACTGGCAAACACTTCTCCATGGAGGAAGCTGAGGCTCCGTACGCAGAACGCAGACCCAAAGGTAATCTAAAGAGACTTTGCTCAAACCTCACATACACGTAAGGTGAGAGTTTGGCGTAGTGTCCTGCACTCTCTCCTCCAGGGTACCCCTAGACAACAGCCAAAAACAACCGATGCAAGAGAGGGAGAGAGGGAGGCCGCTACACTTGCTAATAATTACTATTAGTAACCGCTATGATTTCCCAGTGATCCTTACTGGGATTTCCCTCCTCTCCTCTTTTGTATGCTTCTACTGTCAGCCTGCCATTGTACAGGCTGGGAGGACAAAACTAACAGCATGTAGCCACAGGAGATGGAGTTCTGTCATGTGGATAAAGCCTCATGCATCATGCCTAGGAGAGATTGCTTTATTTATGGACCAATTCACATCAATGTGCACACTGCCTATTCATTTTTGAGCATCCATGAATCAAAAAGCAAACCTGGGTATTTTTTTTTTTTTAAACCGCACTTCAAGGTAAAGCATGTTTGTGTGCAATATGTTGCCTTTAAAAATGAATAACAATGTGCATTATACATGTAGCGGGGTTCCTTTAAATGCTCTCGAACTACTGTTCCCAGAACCCCACTGGTTCCCAGGATGTTTTGCTTCTGCCCCAGAGACTCATGGGTGGGGATATATAAGGAAGGGGCGAGGCCTGGCTCGGCCTCTTTGGACACGGGACGGCAGAGACTGATACACCTGTGCGGACCTGTGCTGGGTAAGGCCTGAAGCCTGGGGCCTTCCGCAGCCGACCAAAGAGCCTTCCACCCCACTGCGAGCGTGGGTGGCATCCGACATCTCTACTTACAGCCTGGATTGGATCGGGGACCCGATCGCAGCAACCGCTGTGGGCGAGTGAAGTCACAGCCGGTGGAAGTCCCGGACGGAGATCGTGTCCGGCGGGTGAGCGAGCGTAAGCTCATTCCCTAACCTGTTCGCTAGTACTGTGCCTATAAACTGCCGAGGCCTACTACCTCATGTTAAAGACTCTCACTGGAGATCCACGGCAGGACTGATCCAGAAGATCTCCAGTGAAGTGTTGTCAGTTATCAACTTTCCCTTTTCCTGGATTACAATTGTTGTTTATTCTTAAGTGCACCACCTCTACAGATGCCGGTGAAGAATCCATCATTCATACAGGACTGAGTTCTAGAGTTAGGAATCAGGCCTGATTCATTAGGGACCTAGTTTAGTTATTGCGCCACAGGGCGTCTAGTTAACAGTCGCCCCACGTGGCGTCTCCTTATCCACCCCCCCTCCTCCATGGTGTAGTGTGACTGATATTTTAATATTGCAGGGCTCTGTGAATATTCTAATGGTCAAGTTGTTATCACTGTTCATTCCCTTTGCATAGCTGAAAGTAAAATCTGTTATTCCTTTATAACTACTCCGTGTCTGAGTCTCTCATAAAGTATAAGTATTAAATGTGTATACCCCTAAACTAACTGTGCCAGAAAGGGTCGAGTAGATTGCCGGGGGTTGGTGGAGCTGTACTCAGGGCCCAGACCAAATCTGCGGCCCTCTTAGTTGAGGGTAACGCTACACGTGGGGGCTCGTCCGGGATCCTGATAGAGCAGAAAACCCGCCAAGAGGTACCGGCATGGACCCGAAAGACATCAGAACGTGGTGTGGAGTAGCTAAGACAGATCCAAGCCAGTCAGTGGTCATTAACATGCCCGGTCAGGAATGGTCGACCGAGACGGTGGAAGGATTAATGAAGTCAGTGACCCCAGATGGTACACCGTGGGTGATGGGAACAAAGTTAGACCCAGACACCTCACACCAGTATGCACTAGTGGAGTATTCAGATGGGAAGCCAGAAGTTTGCAATCGCAAATATACGCAGACGTCGGATAACAGATCTTATAGTCTGGCGCATGCTATTAGGAAGGAGCCACCCCTAACGGGACCACCGCGGACTGCGGCCCGTACCTCACCAGAGAGGAGAGATGGAGCGGCACCTCCGGTGACGCCTGCACCTGCCACGGCCATATCACCCGAACTGATAAAGGCGTTAGGGGACCTACTAACAAACTGTCAGAAGGCAAGCACGGTGCACGTAGAGACTAGCTACCGGAGACTAAAAGCATTCTCGGGGAAGCTTCCCGTCCCTGCGGGGGAGGAAGATTTTGACACTTGGGTGGAACAGGCATTGCAGGCAGTAGAGGCATGGGAGGTGCCTGAGGCACAGAAGAGACAGCGAGTCTTGGAAAGTCTGAAAGGTGCCGCGGCAGAAGCGGTGAAGAGCTTCCGGTTTGGAAATGAAAACTGTACAGCTCAAGATTGCCTGGCCATGCTGCAGGAAGAGTTCGGTCAGCTGGAGAAGGTGTCAGAGATGATCTATCAATTTGAACACACTCTCCAGCAGCCGAATGAGAAACTATCAGAATATGTTAGAAGGCTGAACAGGCAGTTATGCAAGATTGTACTGAAGAAGGGAATGCTGCCCAAAGATGCAGATGAAGTACGCATGAAGCAGATCATGAGGGGAGCGCGGCGCTCAGACCCGGTCTGGCTGCACCTGAAAACCTCAGGAGGAGGAATGTCACTAACCTACTCTGATCTAATAAAAATTATTAGGGACGAAGAGGCGCTGCAGGAATATCAGCAGGTGGCCAAGGGGAATGTCACACCTGTACCAGTGTTGGTCCATTCGGTCAAGAGCCCGGAAAGAGATGCGGAGGTTGACACTTTGAAATCGCAAATGGCCCAAGTGTTGGAGATGCTGACCTCTTTGATAGAGAAAGATCAGAGAAGACCAGAGAAACCAAGCCCAAGAAAGGAGTTGTTCCCGAACACCTCAGCACCGGCCTCCCTACAGGGCCGAGAAGAGGTGATTTGCTATAACTGCGGAGGGAGTGGCCACTTTGCTAACGTATGCTCCAGCCCAAAGAAGGAGAGAACAGATAATTGCAAGCCGGCGGGAAACTCCAAAGGGCCCCAGTGAAGGAGTCAACCGGGTGCCCATCATCTTCAGTGCGCTCCAAACTGGAAAAAAAGGCCAAGAATGGAGGAGACAAAACTCCTAGGAGGAGGTATAGTACCCCCCCACCAAGATGTACCCCACAGGGAGGGGGCAAGACCCCTCAGTGGAAATACAGCACCCCAAAGAAGGAACATCCACCTAAGAGGAACAATAACATCCCTCAGTGGGTTTGTGCCCCCATTGAGAGGGAGAAGGCCAATGCATGCCAGGCTCAGGAAAAATTAAAGTCCAAAAGAAGCAGGGCAAGGAAAAGCCCAAAGAAGAAAGTGACCCCAGTCCGGCCATACCCAAAGGAACTGGTGGGCCCGTCTCCTACTGTGCCCATTCAAGTGGAAGGAGTCTATACTAAAGCTCTTCTGGACACCGGAGCACAGGTGACTTTACTATACCGGGACTTCTATGATAGGCACTTGAGTCATCTGCCTATCCAGAAGATAGAAGAGCTGGAGATATGGGGACTTGGAACCCAGAGTTTCCCTTACGATGGGTACCTGCCCATAAAGATGACTTTCGACCCATCCGTGGCTGGGAAGGCTGAAGTGTTTGACACCCTGGCAGTTGTGTGTCCTCGGCCGCCTGGAGCCAGCAAGATTTCCCTGATCATTGGGACAAACACGGATCTAGTCAGGAGACTCCTGACCCCTCTAGTGAAAGAGAGAAACCATTCAGCCACCAAAATCCATCCCATGCTAAAGACGGCCTACCAACGACTGGTGATAGAAGACCCAGAGAGAGGGGATAGGGAAGGTGTGGAGACTTGGCAGAGAAGGAGTAGTGCTGCAGCCCGGAGAAGTAACCTGTCTTAGGGCCACTGTGAAGCTTACGTGGGCACAACCTGGCCCCTTTGTCATGCTGGAATCCGACCCAAGGGAAGAGTCCTCAGGCCTGGAAGTGATACCAGAAGTGATTCCGTTCAAGGCCATGAAGAAGGCCCATGGCAGAGTTCCGGTGAGTGTTAGGAACACTACGGGAGGGCCCATGGAGATTCCTGCCAGAGTGTTGCTTGGTCAGGTGAGCCCTGCTGCCCCGGTCACTTGGTCCGAAGTCAAAGGGACGGGTGACGGAGGAGATGTTTGGGAGAAGCTGTCCGTGGAAAACCCGAACCTACCCAGGGCTTGGAAAGAAAGAGCCAAGGCCCAGCTGACCAGGTGGGAGAAGATCTTTTCCGAAGATGAATTCGATGTGGGGTGTGCAAGAAGTGCCACCCATCGGATCCGCCTCCAAGAAGATAAGCCCTTCCGAGAGAGGGTCAGGCGGGTCCCCCTGGCAGATTTGGAGGATCTGAGGGAACAACTTGTAGAACTAAAGAAGACTGGTGTGATCCGGGAGTCTAGAAGCCCCTATGCCTCCCCAATCGTGGTGGTCAGAAAGAAGAATGGATCGTTGAGGCTTTGTATTGATTACAGGACTCTCAACAGGAGAACCATCCCTGACCAATACACCACGCCAAGGATAGAAGATGCCTTACAAAGTTTGTCTGGAGCCAAATGGTTCAGTGTGATGGACCTCAAGAGTGGGTACTATCAAATCCCTATGCACCCAGAAGACAGGGAGAAGACAGCCTTCATAACCCCGGTGGGATTCTTCGAATTCAATAGGATGCCTCAGGGTCTGTCTGGAGCTCCTGCTACCTTTCAACGCCTTATGGAGAAGACTGTTGGAGACATGAATCTTATAGAAGTCCTTGTGTACTTGGACGATGTCATTGTCTTCGGGAGAACCTTGGAAGAACATGAAGCCAGGCTGGAGAAAGTATTGAGAAGACTCAGCGAAGAGGGACTTAAGCTTTCCCCCGAGAAGTGTCGGTTCTACCAGTCTTCTGTGAACTATCTGGGGCACATAGTGTCTGAAGAAGGGGTGGCCACAGATCCTGAGAAGTTGGAAGCAGTCACTTCCTGGCCATGACCCACCACAGTAACAGAGCTCAGATCCTTCCTGGGGTTCTGCTCCTATTATAGGAGGTTTGTGGAGGGGTTTGCTCGAATTGCCCGCCCGTTGAATGAATTGCTAAAGGCAGAAGGGGAAGAGGATGACTCAGGGCCCAGGAGGCCTGGTGAGTCAGTTCAAGATCAGTGGAACCCAAGGTGTGAAGAGGCCTTTCAGGCCCTGAAGAGGAGCTTAACCACTGCCCCAGTCCTGGCCTACGCCGACCCTACCAGACCTTATGAATTACATGTGGATGCCAGCCATGAGGGTCTAGGCGGTGTGCTCTACCAAGAACATGAAGGACAACTGCGACCAGTGGCCTATGTGAGCAGGAGCCTGACCCCCTCAGAAAAGAAT
The DNA here is from genome assembly GCA_029206835.1 of Rana muscosa. NCBI lineage: Eukaryota > Metazoa > Chordata > Amphibia > Anura > Ranidae > Rana > Rana muscosa. The sequence goes on along the minus strand of CM055117.1, from coordinate 936,392,089 downwards.
TACCCCACTCATAAGCTGGAATTCCTGGCCCTCAAATGGGCGGTAGTAGACAAGCTAAAAGACTACCTGTATGGGGCAGAGTTTACTGTGAAGACAGACAACAACCCCCTGACCTACCTCTTCACCACCGCAAAACTAGATGCCACCGGACACAGGTGGTTGGCCGCATTGTCTGGATTCAACTTCAGTCTGAAGTACAGACCAGGAGCTGGAAATAGGGATGCAGATGCCCTGTCCCGGAGGTCTCATGCCACGACAAATGACTGGGAAGATTGGACCCAAGTGGCACCGGACAGGGTGCGGGCCCTTTGTCAAGGGGCTGAATTCCAAGCCAGAGGAGGCTCCAGAGCAGAAGAAATAGGGGTTACCATGGTAGGAGTCCCCAAACACTATTGTGGAGTAACTCAACTGGAGGAAGACAACCTACCGAGACTGTCCAAGAAGGAGTTGAGGTGTGACCAATTGGAAGACCCCATGGGGAGATTGGTCCTCGAAGCCCTGGAGAATCAGGATCCCAACAAACTCCTACATTACCCCTCAAAGGAGGCTCACCTGTTGAGGAAGGAATTGGACAGGCTGCAGGTACATCAGGGAGTGGTCTACCGAAGGGGCCCCTCTGATGACTCAGAAGATAAGTGGCAGTTATTCCTTCCAGAGAAGCACCGAGAGACTGTACTAATTGCCCTGCATGACCATCATGGTCACCTAGGGGCAGAAAGGACCTTCCAGCTTGTTAGAAATCGGTTCTATTGGCCCTGCATGAGGGCAGAAGTAGAGGAGTATTGCCATTCCTGTGCACGATGCATTCAGAGAAAGACCCTACCCCATCAAGCTGCCCCAATGGGCCACTTACAGAGTCAGGGCCCAATGGATCTGGTATGCATTGACTTTCTCTGCCTCGAACCCGACCTGAGTGGATTGGGGAATGTTCTGGTAATAACCGACCATTTCACCCGCTATGCTCAAGCTTTCCCAACCAAAGACCAGAAGGCATCCACCGTGGCCAAGATACTTATGGAGAAGTATTTTGTCCATTACGGACTACCACAGAGACTTCACTCAGATCAAGGAAGGGACTTTGAGAGTCGGTTGATCCGAAGACTTTTGGATTCATTGGGAATAAAGAAGACCAGAACCACGCCTTACCACCCACAAGGAGATGCTCAGCCGGAGAGATTTAACCGGACCCTGCTCAACATGTTGGGAACCTTAGAAACAGAGAAGAAGCAACACTGGAGTCAACACATATCAGCCCTAGTACATGCCTATAACTGTACCACAAGTGACGCCACTGGATACTCCCCTTATCGACTTATGTTTGGGAGAGAAGCAAGGCTACCCGTGGACCTGGCCTTTGGCACTTCTTTAGACAATACCTCAGCTACATCCCACAAGGGATACGTGGACAGACTTAGACGTAGCTTGCAGGTGGCCTATGAACAAGCCCAGGCGGCTTCAGATCAAAGGGGAGCCCGCAACAAGAGAAATTTCGATCTGAAGGTTCGAGTGCAAGATCTGCAGCCCGGGGACCGAGTACTGCTACGCAATCTGGGGGTCCCTGGAAAACACAAGCTTGCCGACAGATGGAGATCTGAGCCCTATGTTGTCTGTAGGAAGTTGCCCGGTTTGCCTGTCTACAAACTAAAGCCAGAAGGAAAGGTAGGTCCACTGAAGACGTGGCATCGAAACCACCTGCTCCCACTTGCTGAGGCAGTCAGAATACCTCCCGTGAGAGACTCCCCTGAACCGGCCTCTATCCTGGATACTCCTAGGCCGAGCACTCGGTCCCAGACCTCTCAAGCTGAAGATGGGGAGGCCTCTCAATTGAGTACAGATGAAGGTGGAGAACTGGACTGGCTGTGGCCTCCCTCGACTCTGGGAACGTCCGCCATAGATCTCCCAAATGGAGGGGATACCCCAGATGCAACGCTGAATCCGGAGGCTACTGAATTCATACCCTTCAGTCCCTCAGCTGATTACTGGGAAGATGTTCCTGACACTTACGCAGAGGAGGACCCTAGAGATTCCATATGTCAGTCGACTTCTGAATCAGAGGTTCCAGAACCAGCAATGTTACCTGAACTTACTCCTGAAGAAGAGCCTGTGGTGCCAGAGTCAGAAGCACCAAGAGCGCAGAGGGCTCGCAGAGTCATCAGGCCTCCCAAGAAACTAACTTACCCCCAAATGGGGACGAGCTCAGAGGACTCTGTTGTAACGGCTAGGAGAAGTGTTGAGCAACCTGATCCCTCCACTATCCATTTGGTGGAGGGCAACCCCAGCTCACTCTCTGGCACAGTTAGGCAGGCCACTCATGATAGTGTGACCTGTGGGCAAGAGAGTTCCATCCCAGAGTTTTGGTGGGAATTCCCTATGCCAACATCATACTCGACACTGTCCAAAATGGTAAACAGTATTTGTTGAAGTTTATCTTTGGGGACCAAAGAGTTTAAGTGGGGGGAGTGTGTAGCGGGGTTCCTTTAAATGCTCTCGAACTACTGTTCCCAGAACCCCACTGGTTCCCAGGATGTTTTGCTTCTGCCCCAGAGACTCATGGGTGGGGATATATAAGGAAGGGGCTCGGCCTGGCTCGGCCTCTTTGGACACGGGACGGCAGAGACTGATACACCTGTGCGGACCTGTGCTGGGTAAGGCCTGAAGCCTGGGGCCTTCCGCAGCCGACCAAAGAGCCTTCCACCCCACTGCGAGCCTGGGTGGCATCTGACATCTCTACTTACAGCCTGGATTGGATCGGGGACCCGATCGCAGCAACCGCTGTGGGCGAGTGAAGTCACAGCCAATGGAAGTCCCGGACGGAGATCGTGTCCGGCGGGTGAGCGAGCATAAGCTCATTCCCTAACCTGTTCGCTAGTACTGTGCCTATAAACTGCCGAGGCCTACTACCTCATGTTAAAGACTCTCACTGGAGATCCACGGCAGGACTGATCTAGAGGATCTCCAGTGAAGTGTTGTCAGTTATCAACTTTCCCTTTTCCTGGATTACAGTTGTTGTTTATTCTTAAGTGCACCACCTCTACAGATGCCGGTGAAGAATCTATCATTCATACAGGACTGAGTTCTAGAGTTAGGAATCAGGCCTGATTCATTAGGGACCTAGTTTAGTTATTGCGCCACAGGGCGTCTAGTTAACAGTCGCCCCACGTGGCGTCTCCTTATCCACCCCCCCCCCTCCTCCATGGTGTAGTGTGACTGATATTTTAATATTGCAGGGCTCTGTGAATATTCTAATGGTCAAGTTGTTATCACTGTTCATTCCCTTTGCATAGCTGAAAGTAAAATCTGTTATTCCTTTATAACTACTCCGTGTCTGAGTCTCTCATAAAGTATAAGTATTAAATGTGTATACCCCTAAACTAACTGTGCCAGAAAGGGTCGAGTAGATTGCCGGGGGTTGGTGGAGCTGTACTCAGGGCCCAGACCAAATCTGCGGCCCTCTTAGTTAAGGGTAACGCTACATACATATAATCTAATAAAGAATGATTGGGAGTCAAAACTGTGTAGACTTAAAGTGGTTGTTAAACCACTCTAACCTGTATACACCATCAGCACTGCCTCCTATTGTAGTATCCCCCTCTGTTTGTAATTTATAAATAAATATGTAGCGCACAGACCCCTCTGTCTTTAACCACTTAAGCCCCGGACCATTTTGTAGCTAAAGGACCAGAGGTGTTTTCAGAATTTTGCACTGCGCTGCTTCAACTGGAAATTGTGCGGACATGCAATGTTGTACCGAAACGAAATTTGCGTCCTTTTCTTCCCACAAATAGAGCTTTCTTTTAATGGTTTTGATTGCCTCTGCGATTTTTTTTTTTTGCGATATAAACGGAAAAAGACTGAAAATTTTGAAAAAAAATGATATTTTCTACTTTTTGTTATAAGAAAAATCGAATAAACTCAATTTTAGTAATACATTTAGGCCAAAATGTATTCAGCCACATGTCTTTAGTAAAAAAATGTCAATAAGCGTATATTTATTGGTTTGCGCAAAAGTTATAGCGTCTACAAACTAGGGTACATTTTCTGGAATTTACACAGCTTTTAATTTATGACTGCCTATCTCATTTCTTGAGGTGCTAAAATGGCAGGGCAGTACAACCCCCCCCCCCAAATGACACCATTTTGGAAAGTAGACATCCCAAGAAAATTGCTGAGAGGCATGTTGAGCCCATTGAATATTTTTTTTTTGTCTCAAGTGATTGAATAATGACAAAAAAAAAAAAAATACAAAAAGTTGTCACTAAATTATATATTGCTCACACTTGCCATGGTTATATGTGGAATTGCACCCCAAAATACATTTTGCTGCTTCTCCTGAGTACGGGGATACCACATGTGTGGGACTTTTTGGGAGCCTAGCCGCGTACGGGCCCCCGAAAACCAAGCACCGCCTTCAGGATTTCTAAGGGCACAAATTTTTGATTTCACTTCTCACTACCTATCACAGTTTCGAAGGCCATAAAATGCCAAAATAGCACAAAACCCCCCCAAATGACCCCATTTTAGAAAGTAGACACCCCGAGGAAATTGCTGAGAGGCATGTTGAGCCATTTGAATATTTTTTTTTTGTCCCAAGTGATTGAATAATGACAAAAAAAAAAATTGCAAAAAGTTGTCACTAAATGATATATTGCTCACACTTGCCATGGTTATATGTGGAATTGCACCCCAAAATAAATTTTGCTGCTTCTCCTGAGTACGGGGATATCACATGTGTGGGACTTTTTAGGAGCCTAGCCGCGTACGGGACCCCGAAAACCAAGCACCGCCTTCAGGATTTCTAAGGGCACAAATTTTTGATTTCACTCCTCACTACCTATCACAGTTTCGAAGGCCATAAAATGCCAAAATAGCACAAAACCCCCCCAAATGACCCCATTTTGGAAAGTAGACACCTCATGCTATTTGCTGAGAGGCATGGTGAGTATTTTACAGCTCTCATTTGTTTTTGAAAATGAAGAAAGAAAATATATATTTTTTTTTTTTTACAATTTTCAAAACTTTGTGACAAAAAGCGAGATCTGCAAAATACTCACCATACCTCTCAGCAAATAGCTTGGGGTGTCTACTTTCCAAAATGGGGTCATTTGGGGGGGTTTGTGCCATCTGGGCATTCCATGGCCTCCGAAACTGTGATAGGCAGTGAGGAGTGAAATCAAAAATTTACGCCCTTAGAAATCCTGAAGGCGGTGCTTGGTTTTTGGGGTCCCGTACGTGGCTAGGCTCCCAAAAAGTCTCACACATGTGGTATCCCCGTACTCAGAAGAAGCAACAGAATGTATTTTGGGGTGTAATTCCACATATGCCCATGGCATGTTTGAGCAATATATCATTTAGTGACAACTTTGTGCAAAAAAAAAAATTGTATTTTTTCCGCAACTTGTGTCAACATATAAAATATTCAATGGACTCGACATGCCTCTCAGTATATAGCTTGGGGTGTCTACTTTCCAAAATGGGGTCATTTGGGGGGGGGGTTTCAACTGTTCTGGCATTTTATACACAACATTAGGAAGCTTACATCCACTCTTCTAACCACTTATAGACAAAGCCCTTTCTGACACTTTTTGTTTACATGAAAACATTTTTTTTTTTGCAAGAAAATTATGTTGAACCCCCAAACATTATATATTTTTTTAAAGCAAAGGCCCTACAGATTAAAATGGTGGGTATTGCATTTTTTTTTCCACACAGTATTCGTGCAGCGATTTTTCAAACGCATTTTTTGGGGAAGAAAATACACTTTTTTTAATTTTAATGCACTAAAACACACTATATTGCCCAAATGTTTGATGAAATAAAAAAGATGATCTTAGGCCGAGTACATAGATACCAAACACGACATGCTTTAAAATTTTGCACAAACGCGCATTGGCGACAAACTACATATATTTTTAAAAGCCTTTAAAACCCTTTACAGGTTACCACGTTAGATTTACAGAGGAGGTCTACTGCTAAAATTACTGCCCTCGATCTGACCTTCGCAGTGATACCTCACATGCATGATGCAATTGCTGTTTACATATGACGCCAGACCGACGCTTGCGCTTGCCATTGCGCAAGAGCAGGGCAGGACAGGGGTGCTTTTTTTTTATTATTATTATTAATTTTGCTTTTTTATTTAATTTTTAAACTGTTCCTTCTATATATTTTTTTTAATCATTTTTATTGTTATCTCAGGGAATGTAAATATCCCCTATGATAGCAATAGATAGTGACAGGTACTCTTTTTTTGAAAAAAACTGGGGTCTATTAGACCCTAGATCTTTCCTCTGCCCTCAAAGCATCTGACCACACCAAGATCGGTGTGATAAAATGCTTTCCCAATTTCCCAATGGTGCTTTTTATATCCGGGGGGGGGGACATTCCCTCCCACTGCTTGTAAAAGCAGTCCAGAGGCTAATTAGCCACTAGGATTGCTTTTACATGAAAGCCGGCCGCTGGCTGAAAAGAATGATACCAAGATGATACCTAAACCCGCAGGCATCAATCTGGTATAACCATTCAAAGTCCAGCAACATGTTGGTCCTTGTTGGACATGTATTGTAATCTTTTTTTTCATGCAGCCTGTTGGCTGAACGAAAAAAGAGATTGATCAGTGGGTATGCCCACCATTAGAATACCGCCCTTCATCCACCCACTTCTAATGATGGGCATACATGCACCATTTATATATGCCGAAGCATGGGGGCATCCTGCCGCAAAAGTTATGCCGCACACACATGGTCGGACTTTTCAACGGGCAAGCCTCCGTCGGAATTTCGACCGCATGTACGCGGCATTAGGAGCAAAATCGCTCCTCCGCCCCTGCTGCCCCAATGCTTCGGCATATATGCTTTTTTTTTAACTGTGGTGGTGAAATCACCTCCTACAGCACTGGAGTCGCAGGGATCAGGCCTGTCTCTGCGAACGCTGCAGTTATGTGTGTTGTGTTTTGTAAGTGACAGTGATCGATCGATACTGCACTTGGGTGGCCTGGGCTGGACGGAGGGGCAAAACCCAGGTGCTAGCAGGTATCTGGGCTGATCCCGCTAACACTGCGTTTTTGGGAACCCTAAATTGCTGGGGACGCTAGTATAGATCTGATCAGATCAGATATTGATCTGTTCAGATACTATAACACTAAGGGAGGTGTATGCTTCACGCGTGGGTGTTAGCGTTATTGGCACTAACCTGACGCTGCCTGGGGTGTGACGCAGACCCTCTCTGATGCTAAAACCTAATTGATATCACCTGCCGGGCGATCAGGGGGTTAAACCTTTATTGGGTTATATACGGCAGGTGCCGTGACACTGTAAAAAGCAAACTAACTAACCAGCGTCACCCGTAACACTTATATGGTGATCACTGGTGAAAGGGTTAACTAGGGGCAATCAGGGGGTTAAACCTTTATTAGGTAATATATGGGGGTACCCGACGCTATAAAAACCTGCGGCGAATCTAAAAAAAAATAACTGGCTACCTATCGGCATCACAGACACTAAGACAGCGATCAGAAAAACGATCGCTTAGTGACAGCGGTGCTAGGGGATGAAAGGGTTACCTGGGGGGGCAATCAAGGGGTTAAACCTTTATTGGGTAATATATGGGGGTACCCGACGCTATAAAAACCTGCGGCGAACCAAAAAAAAATAACTGGCTACCTATCGGCATCACCGACACTAAGACAGCGATCAGAAAAACGATTGCTTAGTGACACTGGCAAAATGGCGTGAAAGGGTTACCTGGGGGGGGGGCAATCAAGGGGTTAAACCTTTATTAGGTAATATATGGGGGTACCCGACGCTATAAAAACCTGCGGCGAACCTAAAAAAAATAACTGGCTATCTATCGGCATCACCGACACTAAAACAGCGATCAGAAAAACGATCGCTTAGTGACGGCGGTGCTAGGGGTTGAAAGGGTTACCTCGGGGGCGATCAAGGGGTTAAACCTTTATTAGGGGGGGTTAGGGGGCTACACTGGACCTAAAACTAACTGCCCTGACACTTTTACAGTCACAAATGTCACTGATAGCAGTGATCAGTAAATAAATGGTCACTGCAATCAGTGACACTGTGACTGGGGGGTGATCTGGGGGGGCGATCATGTGCCTATGTGTGTGGTGTCAGTGTGCTGTTATGTGCACTAACCTCTGTGTCTTCTCTCATGCGGCGCTCGGTATATGTGAGCGCCGCATGAGGGATGACATCACTTCCTCCTGCCTGTGTAAACATTACACAGGCAGAGGAAGCATTTAATTCGCCGGGAGCGATCGCGAGGGGGTGGCCAGAATCGAATGGTGGCCCCCTCATCACGGATCACTCCCTAAGCGATCCCGACCGCTCACTGTACCGGAGGGGGGTCCGATTGGACCCCCCACCCATACGAAGGCAGGTACGTACATGTACGTGATTGTGCCTGTCCGTGCCATTCTGCCGATGTATATTTACAGTGGGCGGTCATTAAGTGGTTAATTAGGCTCCTCGCAGGCAGAGAGAGGCACACCGCACCACAAGCCCGTACCCTCCTGTGTGAGGAGGTTGAGCGGTGTTAGTTTCGGGCCTGCCTGCGGCTGGAGTTGAATACTCCCGAGAAAGATTCTCACCTCTATCTTGAATAGATGCAAGTCTTTATTTCTCCCCAGTAATGTAACTGTCCACACCAATTGAAAGTTCAACTTCTTTATTTATTTCACACTGGATAACAAATAGTCTCTTTAACAGCAGACATGTTGGATAAGACACAGGACAGCTTAGGTGGGAGGAGGTCCAGGCACAAACTCTAATGATTTCCTCGGACTGTTTAGGTTTCACGAACAGTTTTGGCGCACGGTCTCTGCCACAGACCGTGAGGTTGGTCTCTGCCACAAACCTGGTGAATAGAAGTCACTGCCACTGACTTGGTGAACGGGTCAGTGACACTGACCTGGTGAATAGGGCCTTGCCCTATGAAGTCACTGCCACTGACTTGGTGAATAGAAGTCACTGCCACTGACTTGGTGAACTACCTTCTTGAAGTATTTGGCCCATGTAAAGGAGAAAACCATCCCTCCGGAGAGTTACCAGAGGCCCTCACCGTCACCACGACTCTGCGCTGGGTCTTCGGAAAGGGTTACCTCCCTGGCCTCCTCATCTCAGATACGGGCACCCTGGGAGCTCTCGATCCCTGGCGGACCCCAGCCGAAGGTTGCTGGGCCCTGGGCCTTCAAAAATAGTACCTCACCCCAGACTGAAGGTGTCTGGGATGGAACAGGAACTAGGCCTCTGGGCCTAGGGCACCCGGAGATGACACACGCACCCCCAGGCTGAAGGTGCCTGGGCGTGGACGAAGACCACCATGGAAGATGGCCGCCCCTTTTATACCCTCTCCCGACAGGCACAGCAGGTTCCCCGCCCTCCCGTACTACTGCTGAGAGGGGACAAAAAGAGCACAGCCCTGTATCAGTGGTTCAACCCTGGCCCACGGCAACCACGCCACCTGTAGGCCACAGGGAACTGCACACCAACACCATCTCCCATGGACAGAAATGGTCCATTAACCCTAACAATTAGTGTGTCTGAGCCTAATTACCACTCAGACACTTCCCCTAAATTTAACAAACCGCTACAAATATATTATAAATAAATGCTGCAAATACCTCATTTAAGAGCCGAGAATGAGATCACATGACCAGCGAGCTTTCTCCTTTTCTCCTCTGAGTGATGCAGTGGGCGGGAATGAGAAGATTGGAAAAACTTTGCCTGGTCTCAATTTCATCTGCGACATTCAGATGGTAGGGTCAGAATTTGGTGTAAACAACATGAAAGCATGGATCCATCATGCCTTGTATCAACCGTTCAGGCTGGTGGTGGTGTAATGGTGTGGAGGATATTTTCTTGGCACACTTTGGGCCCCTTAGTACCAATTTAGCATTGTTTAAAAAATACCACGGCCTATCTGAGTATTGTTGCTGACCATGTCCATCCCTTTATGACTACAGTGTACCCGTCTTCTGATGGCTCCTTCCAAGCGGCTTGCTTTGGGGGCACATGAAGACGTGAATAACGTCGGTGGGGAACCCCAGAAAAGGAGTTTCAGGGCCACTTGATGTAATACCATTGCTCAGAGCAGGGAAGTATGCAATGTTTATTATATTAATAAAAAATCTAGCATTCTAATCACTTTATTAGTAACTGATATCATATTCCATACTGAACTGATGTAACACTTTTTGTTGCAGGGTGAAGTCATTAAGACTGTTGGTGGAATTTACGGACCCTGAGAAAGGGGAGCTTACACAAACACAGGACAAGGTAGAAGCACAAAAAGGTTGTCTTTTGACTTTTTGTATATCACTTATGTTGGAATCTAATTTTAGTAAAAATATATGTAAAACAAAAGGAGCTTGTTTGTTGTCACGGACCAGAACTTTGATAAGAAGTGTCAAGGGTTTTGTGGTTGTCGGGAACTCCATTGGTGAGATCTCCCTTCATATTTTGTGTGGTCACTGTGAGAGGAAGTGAGGAGAAACTCTCCATCAGGGGTCCAATAATAAAAACCTGACAGGTTCTAAATTGACAGCAATTTAAACCTGTCTTTACTGTAGCCAAAACAAACAAAAAAACTTTTGGCTATGCATGCATGGGGCCACCTGGTCAAAGTTGTATATGGAACACCACTCAATATAACATTTCTTAATAGGTTGTAAAATGACAACTTTTTTAAATATAATTTATTCTGTGAACATGCATATACAGTATCTGCCAAAAGTGAGTACACCCCTCACATTTTTGTAAATATTTTATTAGATCTTTTCATAACTGTAAATTTGCTGTCCCCTCAAAATAACTCAACACAGCCATTAATGTCTAAGCCTCTGGCAACAAAAGTGAGTACACCCCTAAGTGAAAATGTCCAAATTGGGCCCAAAGTGTCAATATATTGTGTGGCCACCATTATTTTCCTGCACTGCCTTAACCCTTCACAGGTTGTCACTGGAGTCCTCTTCCACTCCTCCATGACGACATCACGGAGCTGGTGGCTGTTAGAGACCTTGCACTCCCTTCACCTTCCATTTGAGGATGCCTCACAGATGCTCAATAGGGTTTAGGTCTGGAGACATGTGTAGCGCACCAACCTCGGCCTTTACCTACTTTTCTCTTCTTGGCTCCTCCGCAGGAAAGACTGGGGCACACCGTACCACAAGCCCGTACCCTCCTGGATGGGGAGGTTGAGCGGTGTTAGTTTCTCGGGCCTGCCTGCAGCCAGTGTTTGAAAACCTCCCAAGCTGATATCGCTTCTGCAGTAGTCAGAAACAAGTCGTTTAGTTCTCCCCAGTAAAACGACTGTCCACATCAACTGAAAGTCCAACTCAATATTTATTTATTAGAACGATAAACAGTCTCTGTGAAAGCAGACAGGTTGGACGAGAACAGTTCAGATAAGATGGGAAGAGGTCAAGGCACAAACTCAGCGTTGATTAGGGGAGCACTGTTCTGATTAGCACGAACAGCTTGGTGCACAGTCACTGCCACTGACTTGATGAATAGTTGTAGTCACTGCCACTGACCTGGTGTGCGTAGAGTCACTGCCACTATGACCTACAGAACATGCACTTTTCCTTCCTTAAATAGTTAGGCCTCTGTAGAGAGAAACCATCCTTCCGGAGAGTTACCAGAGGCCCCTTCTGTCACCACGGCTCTGCGCTGGGTCTTCAGAAAGGGTCACCTCCCTGGCCTCCTCGTCCTGGATACGGGTCGCCTCGCAAGGCGGATCCCTGGGAGCCCTCGATCCCTCGCGGAACCCAGCCAAAAGTCGCTGAGTCCCTGGCCTTCTCAAAAGTACCTCACCCCCAGACCTAAGGTGCTAAGGTGTCTGGGGATGGAACAGCAGTTCAGTCTCCGGGCCTAGGAGCACCCGGAGACCATCCTCACACACACCTAGGCCAAGGGCATCTGGGTGTCACGAACAGCAGCCCCCAGGCTGAAGGTCCCTGGGGCTCGGACCTCGACCGGAAGATGTCTGCCCCTTTTTATACCCTCTCCCGGCAAGTTCCCCGCCCCGCCGTACCACTGCCGCGAGGGGACACAAAAAGGCACAGCCCTCCAATGGTGATTCAACCCCGGCCTATGGCGACAGCGCCACCTATAGGCTGCAGGGAACTAGAGACCATTGATATCCTCCACGACAAAAATGGCCCACAACTCTAACAATTAGCGTAACTGAGCCTTGTTACCACTCAGATACTTCCCCTAAATGTAACCACCTGCTACACATGCTTGGCCAGTCCATCACTTTTACCCTCAGCTTCTTTAGCAATGCAGTGGTTGTCTTGGAGGTGTGTTTTGGGTCATTATCATGTTGTAATACTTCCCTGCAGCCCATTTTCCGAAGGGAAGGGATCATGCTCTGCTTCAGTATGTCACAGTACATGTCGGCATTCATGGTTCCCTCAATTAACTGTAGCTCCCCAGTGCCAGCAGCACTCATGCAGCCCCAGACCATGACACTCCCACCACCATGCTTGACTGTAGGCAAGACACACTTGTCTTTGTACTCCTCACCTGGTTGCCGCTATACCCATTTGACACCATCTGAACCAAATAAGTTTATCTTGGACTCATCAGACCACAGGACATCCAGTAATCATTCCAGTAATCCATGTCCTTAGTCTGCTTGTCTTCAGCAAACTGTTTGCAGGCTTTCTTGTGCATCATCTTTAGAAGAGGCTTCTTTCTGAGATGACAGCCATGCAGACCAATTTAATGCCGTGTGTGGCGTCTGGTCTGAGCACTGACAGGCTGAACTCCCGCCCTTTCAACCTCTGCAGCAATGCTGGCAGCACTCGTACGTCTATTTCCCAAAGACAACCTCTATATACGACGCTGAGCACATGCACTCAACTTCTTTGGTTAACTATGGCAAGGTCTGTTCTGAGTGGAACCTGTCCTGCTAAACCGCTGTATGGTCTTGGCCACTGTGCTACAGCTCAGTTTCAGGGTCTTGGCAATCTTCTTATAGCCTAGGCCATCTTTATGTAGAGCGGAGGTGCTATCTTGAACATCCAGTGACCAATATGAGATAGTGATGACACCAAATTTAACACACCTGCTCCCCTTTCACACCTGAGGCCTTGTAACACTAACGAGTCACATGACACCTGGGAGGGAAAATGGCTAATTGGTCCAATTTGGATGTTTTCACTTAGGGATGTACTAACTTTTGTTGCCAGTGGTTTAGACATTAATGGCTGTGTTGATTTATTTTGAGGGGACAACAAATTTACACTGTTATACAAGCTGTACACTCAATACTTTACATTGTAGCAAAGTGTCTTTTCTTCAGTGTTGTCACATGAAAAGATATATATAATAAAATATTTTCAAAAAATGTGAGGGGTGTACTCATTTATATCCAAGGTGAGAATCGGGAAAATACTGAACTATGGCCATCAGATGAAGCAGATAATCATAGTAAAAAAGTATTTATTTAAAGCGGAACTAAACACATTGATTTAACAGTTAGCATTCCTTGCATCTATAATGTAACCATTATAAATAATATCCATCTTTTCCTATCTTTCCACTCAAGGTTCTTCTGTTACAAGTCAAAAATATTTGGTTCTGAAGAAGCAGAAATGTGAAGCCTGTCAACCATTTTTTTGATATGTATTGTAACCTATACTGTTGAACCCTAGGAGACTAGCTCCACTGTTTTTATTGCTTTTTCTATGTAATTTTTTGTAAAATAAATTGATTGAAAATGAGGGGGGGGGGGGATCGTGGGGGAGGAAGAGGAGAGCTGCCGCCGCTGCGTCCAGCGCGCGGGGAACATAACAGCTTTCATTTAAATAGCTGTGTGTTCCCCACCACGTGTCTTCATATATAGCCCCACCCCCTTGTCCGGGAACTTTGATAGACAGATCACCCGCCCCAGGATTGAACAGGTGATCTGTCTATCAAAGTGCCCGGACAAGGGGGAGGAGCTATATATGACGGTACATGGCGGGGAACACGCAGCTATTGAAATGAAAGCTGTTATGTTCCCCACTCGCTGATCAACCAGGCGGCAATGGCAGGGGGGGGCTCTCTCTTTCCCTACACAGGTAGGCCACTGGGGACGCATGGCTGCATTTGGGGACACATGGCTGCATTTGGGGACACAAGGCTACACATGGCTGCATTTGGGGACACAAGGCTGCATTTGGGGACACAAGGCTGCATTGGGGTCACATGGCTGCTTTGGGGTCACATGGCTGCATTTGGGGTCACATGGCTGCATTTGGGGTCACAGGCTGCATTGGTGGACACGGGCAGGCTGCAGTTTTGGACATGGATAAAGTTGTTGTTAATATTTATTTTTATAACTTAATTCTGCATAAACAATTTAAGCGTCATTTCATGAGATAATTTGAGGGTGTGTTTAGGGGTGGGGCGTGGTAGGGGTTGGGCCCGGCGACTGGTAGCGAGTAACCCTTGAGGTCTGGCTAGTAGCTCAGGATTCGAAATTTTGAGCCCTGCTCTATGGTACCGTGATAATCTATCATGTTGGTTCTTTGTTTATAAATTCTATATAGGATGAGGTACCCCCATAGCTTATCTGTTCACTTTATAATATATCATTCAAAATAAGTTTACAGAATGTATTCATATCAATGGTACATTATCCATAAATGCAAGCAACGGTACATATGGCATCACAGAAAAAGATTATCTTATGTAGTCAACTTATGCCATGAGCCATAGGCATAAACTGAAATGGGGACAAGGAATAATGGAAAGGGAAAGAAGATCCGGTAGCTAAAATTGGTTCTGGGTCTCCTTTACCCCCAGAGGCTTCCCCAAGAACCAATTAGAATGAACAATAATAAAGATAAATAGGAATGGAGAAAAGAAAAGAGGAAAAGAAATACAAGGCGGGGGAGAAGAAAGGGAGAGAAAAGAAAGGCATTTAGTTGCAAAAGGAGATAAACAGAGGTTGTGGTCATCTTCCCCACACACCTCACAACTCCAGTAACTTTAGAACAGGAAAGAATTGGGGTCAAAGGTAGATGGCACGTAGGATTTGATCCATGGCTCCCAAATTTTGCTAAATTTGGCCATTCTCTTGTTTTGGCTAGCAGTCATTTTTTTCAAATATAACTTTGGAGACTTGGTGTCTGACCTCCGCAAAAGAGGCAGTCTAGATTTCTCCACACTCTAGCTGATTACTCTTGTTGCTGCATAACTAGCTTAAACTGGGTGATACACTCCTCCAGGCTAACAGGTAAATGGTGCAGTGATACTACCTCCCAAAATTCCTTCACGGCCAAGGTATCAGTGCTCAGGCATAGGTTGCTGAAGCCTCAAAAATGCTGAATCCACAGAAAGTGCCCTTTAATTCAGGGCTGCCCCAGGCCCAATAATTGTTGTGGGACCCAAAGCAGCTGCCCCTTGAGCCCATGCTGCCTGCAAATAGTTTTCCTGGTGTAGTGGGTGCAGCCGATCCCCCCCCCAACTTGCTATCCTGGTCGGGTTAATACAAGCGGCCACACTGTGACGGGAGAGGCACAGCTCCCTCCATCAGGAGCGGCAGGACTGGAACGGCTGTGACAGGGAGTGAGGCAGAATGGTTCTGTGTTCACCCCTCCCCCTGCCCTTCTCTGGTCAACAGCATGGAGATTAAACATACAAAGCGGTCTATGTGTATGGATCCTTCTCCCTCACCTTTTTCCTTTCAACAGCGGGAGGGGTAGATTAATAAAGCAGGGGCATAACTGGAGCAGCGTGCAGAGGGTGACACTGAGTTGCAGCGTGCTACAAGTAATAATCCCATTTTGCCACCAGGGTTGCCAACCGTCTGTAAATTTACAGACAGTTTGTACATTGCGGTCGATTTACAAACTGTCCTTAAATGTCCATAATGGACAATGGTCGCCCATATAAAATTTGGCCTTGGGCCAGCTCTGCTAGGACAGGGAGGGCAGGCCATGCACATCAGAAAGGAGGACTGAAGGGGAAGTCAAGAGCTGGAATGCCACCGGGACGAGGGGTCACGGGAGGAGTTAGACTTGTGTGGACTGTGGAGAGGAGAATAGAATAAACCAGATCCGCCAAGCCAGAGCCCGGAAAGAACTTTGCACAGTGTACCTGGGAGGAGGTCAGTGACAGTGCCGCCAGGCCACGGGGGGGGGTTACTGATATAAAGGTTCCCCCTTATATCAGTAGCCCCCCTTACTGCAGTGTATTCACTTTAGGGAAGGTGGTCTGTGGTCACCCCCCCCTCCCGCCCCACACATTAGCATTACCAGTGTTCCCCCTAAATCAGTGTCCTCAGAGTTCCCCTTTACTTCAGAGTCTGCAGAATTCCCTCCTACAATGCAATGGGGGCTTTAATTGTCAGGGCCTATTAAAGACATCCCTGACAATGGTACATTGCAGTAAGATGTCAGCTTTTATTGGCTGCAACGTTGAGATGCAGCCAGCAAACGTCAATGCGTTTCATGAGTCTGAGTCATGAGTAAGGCTGTTATGGCTGAAACGTGTTAACGATTGCTGGCTGTATCTCACTGTTGCATCTAATAAAAGCTGACATCTTACTGCTATGTAGGATTGTGCCAGATCTTTCTGTGGATTCAACAATCCTCAGGCTGCCTGTTCAAAAGGGGTTACATAGGGATCTTTGCAGAATGATTTGTCTTTAACTGTACAGAGCATTTGATAGACCCTGATCCAGAACTGCTTCACTTTTGCTTTATTAACCTGTTTATGATTTTTTTTCAGCCAGGTATCTGAATCCCTATCTGTGTGGAAAACACTGTTTTCTGCAGCTGTGCAATCACCAGCTTCCAGTCCCTGAGCCATGTCTGACCCAACAGAAAAGGATGATGGCCATAAACCCTTTAGTGCATTATCCTTTGAACGTCCTCATGATCCTGGCACACTGTCACTTAGTGACTCAGACCCTGAGTTATCAGATGATGCAGAGGTGGAATCTGTGAGTGCAGAGGAAGAAGAGAATGATGATGAAGAAGACAATAGAAAGGAAGGTGGGCATGAATCTCCTTTGCAGCCTTTCATCTTGAAAGGAGCAGATGTAGGCTTCTCCCAGCGCAGTCATGGCATTTTTGGAGGCTTGTTAGGTGTACAGAAGTTGCCACCTCTTTCCAAGCATAACACAAAAGGGAAGCAAGGGGTTAGTGCTAGTTTGATTCCTGAAGTTCCAGCTTCTGATTCTAACCCATCCAAACAAAGGGAGAAAACCACCATGTCTTCAAATACTGGAAGCTCAAGCGTTACCACTAAAAAACGCTCAGCGTCCGCTACACACCTTCCTGATTATCTAGCCCACCCCGAGCGCTGGACAAAGTACAGTCTGTAGGATGTTCAAGATGCCAGTGACCGCGGCAACCGAAATACGGCTCTTAATTTCATGGCAGAGTTAAAACATAAAAAAGAAGCTAAGGAGGCCTCCAAGAATACCACCAACCCACTCTCCTTCAACCAAGATTCCTCCAGTGCTGGGGAGGGAAGAATCATGTTCACAAAGCCACAGAAAAAGAGCCAGAAAGATGGTGAGAAAAGTGGGGCACAGTCAGGACAACAGCACATGGCCAAGTCATGGGGTGATGATGGCCTGGAAGATGCTGAGGGTACTGGAGAAAAGGCAACGTCTGAAGCTTTGGGGTTTCACGGATCTAAGAAACGGAGCCGGAAAAATATCAGACCAAAAAAAACGTGAAAAAAAGGGATTTTTATAACAGCTTACCTGTAAAATCCTTTTCTTGGAGTACATCACGGGACACAGAGCGACTTAGTCATTACTAATGGGTTATATAGTTTACCTTCAGGTGTTGGCACTGGCCAATTCCAAACCGGAAGTACCCTCCCCTATATAAGCCCCTCCCACCCGGGAGCACCTCAGTTTTGTAGCCAAGCAATAAGTGTCCCAAAAAGAGGGGTGGGAGCTCTGTGTCCCGTGATGTACTCCAAGAAAAGGATTTTACAGGTAAGCTGTTATAAAAATCCCTTTTTCTTTTTCGTACATCACGGGACACAGAGCGACTTAGTCATTACTAATGGGACGTCCCAAAGCAATGCCAAATGAGGGGGGGGGTACATAAGCTGGGCGCCATCAGGCATGAGGATCTTTTGCGGCCTGCAACACACTGCGCCCAAAGGCGACATCCTCCTGACTTCTAACGTCTACCTGATAGAATCTAGTAAACGTGTGTACCGAAGACCATGTTGCGGCCTTACATACTTGAGCCAGGGAGGCCTGGTGATGCACTGCCCATGAAGTTCCAACCGCTCTTGTGGAGTGCGCCCTAACTTTGAACGGAGGCGGTCTCTTTCTCAAGCCATAGGCTTGTATTATGACCTGTCGAATCCACTTGGCTAAAGTAGATTTTGATGCTGCCTGACCCCTTCTGGGGCCTTCCGGCAGAACAAACAAAGAATCCGTTCTGCGAATCTGAGCAGTGGCTTTTAGATAAGCTTTAACTGCTCTTACCACATCCAAAGAATGTAATAACTTTTCCTCTACTGAGCTAGGTTTGGGGAAAAAAGAAGGAAGAACCACATCTTGGTTCAAATGAAACCTCGATACCACCTTAGGAAGAAAGGCTGGATGAGGACGTAATACTACTCTGTCCTTATGGACAACCAGATATGGCTCCTTACAGGACATAGCTGCTAATTCCGACACTCTTTTAGCCGAACAAATGGCTACTAAGAAAACCAATTTCCTGGTGAGAAGAACCAAGGAAATGTGTTGTAATGGTTCAAACGGTTGTTCCTGTAGAACCGACAGAACCAGGTTTAAGTCCCAAGGACATATGGGAATACTAACCGGAGGGCTAATACGCATCACTCCTTGTATAAAGGCTTTGACTAGTGAATGCGAAGCCAAGGGCCTTTGAAAAAATATTGACAAGGCCGAAATCTGACCCTTGATAGTACTCAAGGCCAGCTTCCTATCTACAGCCCACTGTAGGAAGTCCAGAATCCTCCCTATCATGTACTTACGTGGATGCCATTTCTTGGTCTCACACCACGTAATGTACGCTTTCCAGATCCTATAATAGATCTGCCTGGATACCGGTTTCCTGGCATTGATCATGGTAGATACCACAGAATTAGAGAGCCCTCTCTTTTTCAGAATGTGGGCTTCAATAGCCAGGCCGTCAAACCTAGGGCTGGTAAGGAAGGGTGGTATATCGGTCCTTGCGACAGCAGGTCCGGACGAAGTGGGAGGGTCCAAGGACTCCTCACTGACATTTTTACAATCTCCGCGTACCATGCCCTTCGGGGCCACGCTGGAGCCACCAGAATCACTGGTTTCTTTTCTACCCTGATTCTGCGGAGTAATCGCGGTAACAATTGTGGCGGTGGGAATGCATATATCAGCTTGAACCGATCCCAAGGGAACACTAGGGCATCCGAGCCGCAAGCTAGGGGATCCCTTGTGCGAGACACAAACCTGTCCACCTTTGCGTTGAATCTGGATGCTAGCAGATCTACATCCGGTGTTCCCCACCGCTGGCATATTGCCTGGAAAACCTCGGGGTGAAGAGACCATTCCCCCGGGCATAATTGTTGGCGACTTAGAAAGTCCGCTCTCCAATTTTCCACTCCTGGGATGAAAACCGCAGATATGGCTGGGACATATCTTTCTGCCCACTCCAGGATGCAATTTGCTTCCTTCTGGGCTGCACGACTTTTGGTGCCACCCTGATGATTGATATATGCCACTGCCGTGGCATTGTCTGATTGAATTCTGACAGGGGACCCCTGGAGTTTGGATGTCCATGCTACTAGGGCATACCGGGCTGCTCGTATCTCTAAGAGATTGATGGGCAGGGCCTGTTCTGCTTCTGACCACCTGCCCTGGAGAGACCATTGCTCCAGCACTGCCCCCCAGCCGATGAGGCTGGCATCTGTAGTGACCACCTTCCAAGAAACCGGACTGAAGGGTTTCCCTCTTTCCAGATTCTGGGGCACCAACCACCAATGGAGGCTCTTGCGAACGGAAGGGGACAGGGACATTGGTAAGTCTAAAGCCTGAACTTTTTTGTTCCAGGCTGACAGTATGGCCCTTTGCAAATTCCTTGAATGGAATTGACCGTAGGGTACCGCTTCGAATGAAGCCACCATCTTTCCCAGCAGCCTCATGCAGAGACGTATGGATGGTTTTCTTTTTGTACCCACTAAGTGGGTCAAATTTCTTAAAGACGACACCTTCTCTGGAGGTAAGAAAATCTTTCTCTGATTTGAATCCAGCCTTAGCCCTAAGTATTCCAGACTTTTGACTGGTCTTAGAGCTGACTTGTCCCGGTTGATAATCCAACCGTGATATTCCAGATACTCGATTGTCTTGTGAATAGCTACTTCCAGCTTTTCCACTGAGTGGTCTATTAGTAGCAGGTCGTCTAGATATGCCATTATCGTTACACCCTGTGTTCTTAGATTGGCCAATAATGGGGCCAGAATTTTTGTGAACACTCGTGGTGCTGTGGCCAGACCGAAAGGTAAGGCTCTGAACTGAAAATGGCGCCCTTCTACTGCAAAGCGTAGAAATTTCTGATGGGCCGGAAAGATGGGAATATGCAGATAAGCATCCCTTATGTCGATCGAGGCTAGCCATTCCTGCCCTTGTAGGGCGGTGGCCACTGATCGGATCGACTCCATCCGAAAAGTCCTGATATTTAGGAACTTGTTTAGCCCTTTTAGATTTAATATGGGCCTCACGTCCCCATTTGGTTTGGGGACTGTGAAAAGGTTCGAGTAAAACCCGAATCCGCTTTCTTCCAGGGGAACCTTCATGATTACCCCTTGGAGCAATAGTTGTTCTAGTGCCAGAAGGAGGGATCCTCTCTTTTGGGGATCTCTTGGCACATTTGACCTCATAAATTGGGCAGGAGGAGTGCCTTTTAACTCCAGCTTGTATCCCAGACTTACTGCGGAGAGCACCCATCTGTCTCTGATGGTGTCCCGCCAGGTCTCTGTGAACAACTGAAGTCTTCCCCCCACCCGATTGAGCGGGGGCAATACTTCATGCCTTAGGGGGAGGTTTTGTACCTCTCTTGATCCAGGGCTTCTTGTTACCCTGTGATTGTCCCTGATTTCTGCCCCCTGAATTTGACCGCGGAGGCCGTCGGAACTGCTTCACAGCCGATGTGCCCGGGACTGGAGAGGTAGGCCTCTTAAAAGAAGGACTTCTACCCTTGTTCTTAACCGGTAAGAGTGAACTTTTACCGGCAGAAATTTTCTGGATATATTTGTCCAGATCTTCTCCAAATAAGCGTTCTCCATGAAATGGGAAGCTAACCAGCAGTTTTTTACAGGGAGCTTCAGCAGACCAGTTTTTGAGCCACAGAAGCCTACGCATATGTACTATAGACAGCGTAAAGCGGGAGGCCTGTTGGATTGTATCCTTTATGGCGTCCACCGCAAAACACAAGGCTCTAGGCAGGTCAGCTAGGGCATGAGCCTGCTGATCTGGTAAGTCCCTTAAGACTTGTTTCAACTGATCTTTCACTGCTTGGCAGACTCCAATCGCTGCTACCGCAGGTTGTGTCACCATACTTGCTGTAGAGAAAGCAGATTTTAGTAAAGACTCCAATTTTTTATCTATTGGGTCTTTGAACATTGGAACATTATCTACTGGACATGTCAGTGATTTGTTAACAGAAGAGATGGCTGCGTCCACTATAGGGACCCTCCATTTTCTTATGAACTTATCCTCCATGGGATAGATCACCGGAAATCTCTTGGGGGGAGCAAATATTTTATCAGGATGCTCCCAATCCTGGTAAATAAGCCCTTCTAATAAAGGGTGGATTGGGAAGGAACAGACCGCCTGGGGAGCTTTTAGCGACCCCAGCGAGGAAACCGTAGTGGATGGTGGTTCCGCCAGAGGCATTTTAAATGCTGATCGGACCATGTTAGTCAGAGACTGAACCCATAATCTTTCAGCCTGAGAAGCTGAGAAAGGTTCTTCCACTGTTGATTCCTCTATAAGTGAATCAACCTCATCCTGATCCCCTTCAGGTAGGTCGATCTCTGTGTGGGGCTGTTCCTCCACTAACAGGCACTCTGAAGGAGGAGACGGAGATCGGACGCGCTTTTCCTGTGACAGGGAAGCAGCGATCAATGCTGTTAATCTCTCTTCCAATCCTCCCAGAGTTGAGGATAAAACCTCCTCTGTTATATATACAGGAGCAGGTGGACTGGGGACAGCCGCAGCACCAGGCATTCCTGCGGGGTTTCTACGGCTACTGACCTCTGCATTCTCAGGGGAGATTGGTGCAGTGCAAGCATGCCCAATATCCTCAGAGCCCGATGGAGACCCCTTTGGCTTCCTGGAAGATCTATTTCCGGAGCGTCTGGACGACATATCCTTTAAGCACAAAGCTGAGGTATTCCCGTCGTCATACACCAACTTTTGCTGGTAATAGTCTAACACAGGTGCTGCTATATACCAGCTGGTGTCCACTAAAGTGCCTTTCTATGGGGATGCCTGCATCAACCGCCTCTGTGTGCCACTGTTTGTTGCTAGCTCTGTTTGCATGCAGCTGACACTTGTACTGTGTCTTTTAACCATGCTGGGACGCCCGCACATGCGCAGAAGCGCCGCGGCGCGCATCGAGCGTCATCCACCCGCCCCGCCCCTTTTTTTTTCATAGGAGGCGCGTGCACGCGCCCGCGCGCGCGCCCGTGCGCCAATGGCGCCCTTTTCGAAAACCAACAGAGGACTAGGAGCCAGGGCCCTTTTTGCCGGAGGGCCTGTGCGGTGGATGAACGCAGCAACAGGGCAGAGGAAGTGGATTCCCTCAGAGAAACTTACCAGCTGCCTGGATCTTTTGAGTTGAGAAAACCAAAGATCCACATTTACAAGAAAAATGGACTACAGCGGCCTCTAGTGGTTTAACACAGGTACCGCGGTCCCTGTTTTTTTTTTTTTTTTTCTTGACTACTATTAAAATTTTACATTTTCAGTAGTTATAGGCAAACACAGATATTTAGCGGGAATACCGTTAGGTAACAGACAGAAAGACAAATTAGGCTTGGGGGTCCCCCAATAGAACCAAGTTCCTGAGGGCCCCCACTTACCTGATCCCCGCCGCAGGACTTTGTTTGGTCCACAAAAGTCCAAACTTCACCTATCACGGCAGGCATTGTAATTAAACCTTCAGGGACCGGGTTCCCAAGGATTCCACTCCCCTGGACCTGTATAGCACCCTGCACAGACAGCGTCTTGGTCGTGGGTATGACCAGAGCTCTGGATCCCAGGGTCCAGCCCTCCTAAGAGAAGCATTACAGGCAAAACCTTGCTCTTCTGCTGCAAGGCCCGGGTACCGACCGTTTAGCTATGAAGCTTTTTTGGTGGGATCCGGAACAGCTTACTAAGGCCCAAAAGAACCTGTACGCAAGCCCAGTGAAAACACATGTTACTCTTTGGCCAACACCTTAGACACTGGCAAAAAACTGAGGTGCTCCCGGGTGGGAGGGGCTTATATAGGGGAGGGTACTTCCGGTTTGGAATTGGCCAGTGCCAACACCTGAAGGTAAACTATATAACCCATTAGTAATGACTAAGTCGCTCTGTGTCCCGTGATGTACGAAAAAGAAAGAGGAAGAGGACTCTTCATAAGGAGTGCTGGGGGTGGGGAATGTCAAAATATAATCTAATTTGTTGTGGAGTGACCTTAAGAGCAATAATGAAACATAATATTGTTTAGAGTATTATTGTAAGTTCAGTCTATAAAACAATAGTCTGATTTGATCCGAGTTGTTTCTTTAACCTACGAATCGCATCAACGGCAGTTTACATCCATCTGAGGTGATTACTTATTTTGAAATGAATGCTGACAGGAAGTGAGAGCTGAATGATGGAGAGATGAGCTCACCAGTGTGATGCTACCTCTTCTTTTACAAGGTGGGTGAGGGGGTGGGTAGACCTGCAATTCAACTGTGAAAAGGCACATTAACCACTTAACCGTCTGAAGATTTACCCCCCTTCATGACCAGGCCATTTTTACGGCACTGCGTTACTTTAACTGACAATTGCGCGGTCGTGTAATGCTGTACCTAAACAAAATGTATGTCTTTTTTTTTTCTTTTCCCACAAATAGAGTTTTCTTTTGGTGGTATTTGATCACCTCTGCGGTTTTTATTTTTGCGCTATAAACAAAAAAAGACCGACTTTTTTTTTTTTTACCACTTAAGCCCGTACCATTTTGCTGGTCAAAGACCAGGCCACTTTTTGCAATTCGTCTCTGCGTCGTTTAACTGACAATTGCGCGGTCGTGCGACGTGGCTCCCAAACAAAATTGACATCCTTTCCCCCCCACAAATAGAGCTTTCTTTTGGTGGTATTTGATCACCTCTGCGGTTTTTATTTTTTTCCCTATAAACAAAAATAGAGCGACAATTTTGGAAAAAATTCAATATTTTTTACTTTTTGCTATAATAAATATCCCCCCCAAAAAATATAAAAAAACATATTTTTTCCACAGTTTAGGCCGATACGTATTCTTCTACATATTTTTTGGTAAAAAAAATAAATAAATATGCGCAATAAGCGTTTATTGATTGGTTTGCGCAAAAGTTATAGCTTCTAAAAAATAGGGGACTGTTTTATGGCATTTTTATTAATAATTTTTTCTTTACTAGTTATGGCGGCGATCAGCGATTTTTATCATGACTGCGACATTATGGCGGACACATTGGTCACTTTTGACACCATTATCATTTTTTGTAATGCACTGATTACTGTGAAAATGACACTGGCAGTGAAGGGGTTAACCAGTAGGTGGCGCTGTAGGGGTTAAGTGTTTCCTATGGAGTGCTTCTTACTGTAGGGGGGGATGGGCTGTGTGTGACATGACACTGATCTCCGCCCCGACTACACGGAGCGGAGATCAGTGTCATTGTCACTAGGTAGAGCAGGTTTACACAAGCATCTCCCCACTCTATCTCTCCGTGAGACGATCGTGGGTATCCCTGCGGCAATCGAGTTTGCAGGACCCACGGAGGAAGCGGCAGGTTCGCGAGCGCGCCCACACGGCGGCATCTTAAAGGGGATGTACCTGTACCATACGTCCTAAATGTACAGGCGGTGGTCCTTAAGTGGTTAAACCAATATTTTTTTTATTTTTTTTTTCAGAAGAAATTAAACCAATATTTTTACTTTCTGCTAAAATATCCAAGAAAAAAAAATCAAATTTCGTCATCAATTTAGGCCAATATGTATTCTGCTACATATTTATGGTAATAAAATAAAATCCCTATAAGCGTATATTGATTGCTTTGGACAAAAGTTCTAGCGTTTATATATAAAAAAAATGTTTTTTACTAGTAATGGCAGCGATCAGTGACTAATAGCAGCAGGACTGCGATATTGCAGCGGACAGTCGGGACACTAACTGACACTTTTTGGGGACCAGTGCCGCTAATACAGTGATCAGTGCTAAAAATAAGCACTGTCACTGTACTAATGACACTGTCTGGGAAAGGGTTAAATGTGTGCATGACCAGTGCTTTACTACTGTGGGGAAGGTGCTTGTACTTGGGAAAGGCATTAATCGGTGCCCCTGCTTAGCCGAGACAGAGGATCTATGCCATCTGTACTGACAGAATGGCAATCTGCCTTGTTTACATTGGTACACATGCAGAATGTAAGTCTGCCTAAGTATCAGCAGGTGCCGGCACACATTGAGTCCGCGTACCTGCCGATCAGCAAAATATAAGGCTGAGAGGATACCATCAACGTTCCAGCACTACAAAGCATGCAATAAGAAATGTAAGAGCGCAAACAGGGCAGCAAAAAATAGACCATGAGAGAGACAGCAGAGGAGAGTAAAAAGAATCCCAAACATTTAAAAAAAAAATACTATTAATATATTATATTATTACTATTAATATAAAAAAGTTACGTTGGAGCATATTGGCCCCTTAAAGGGTGATCAAGGGCTGTTGGTTACAAGTGACAAGGAGAATGCAACTATATTAAATACTTTCTTCTCGGATTTTACTCTGGAAAAGGAGGGGTATGATAGACAAGATGATAGGGGTTAACAACACAGTGAGGAATGTGCCCTTGTGGTTAACGGAAGCCAGTGTTCAAAAATGACTAGAAAAACGTAATATGAACAAATCACCAGGACCAGCTGGCTTGCACCCGAGAGTCTTCAAAGAACCATGACATTGCCAAACCTTTACTCCTAATCTTTAAGGAAAGCATTTTGACTGGAATGGTACTAGCTGATTGGTGTAAAGCTAACATTGTACCAATATTCAAGAAAGGGGGGCGAGATACACATATTTGGAAACTACAGGCCAGTCAGCCTTACATCAATAGTTTGTAAATTTTTGAAGTGGATAATAGGGGACCATATCCAGGAACTTGCGGATAAGAATAGTATCATTAGTAGTAACCAGCATGAATTTATGAAAGATCGTTCTTGCCAGACCAACCTATTAACATTCTATGAGGACGTGCATTTGGAGTTAAAAGTATGAATGCAAGTTACTTGCTAGTGGGAGAACCTCTGGGGGAATCAAGGAAGGAAAAAGATCTGGAGGTCCTAGTTGATGACAAGCTGCAGCAAGAAAGGCCAGCAGAATATTAGCATGCATTAAAAAGGGTATTTACTCCAGAGATAAAAACTATAATTCTACAACTTTACAAAACTCTGGCTGGGCCACATCTTGAGTATGCCGTCCAGTTCTGGTCACCAGTCTTCAGGAAGGATGTACTTGAACGGGGAAGATTCCAGAAAAGGGCATTAAAGCCAACAAGAGGGCTGGAGGATCTCAGTTACGAGGAACGACTAGAAGTATTAAACGTATTCTCCCAGGAGAAGGGACGCTGAAAAGGTGATCTGATCGCGATGTACAAATATTTTAATAGTGTTTCTAGCATTGGGAGGAAACTATTCAGTCTCCAGTCACTCATGAAGACACGTGGCCACTCAGTGAAGTTGGATGAAAAAAGGTTCAACCTTAAACTGCGTAAGGGTTTTTACTGTTAGAGCGGTAAGGATGTGGAACTCCCTTTCACAATCAGTGGTTATAGTGGGAAATGTAGCTAATTTAAAATAAACCCTTAGATGGACATCCTATTGAACACAATATTCAGGGATAGGGGATGGACATAATACTTAAACACACACCCACACAGGTTGAAATTGATGGACTAATGTCTATTTAAAGCGGAAGTAAACCCTGATGGGTTTTACTTCCTCTTTTGTTCCCTACAAAGTAAAAGCATAATGGGCTCGTATGCATCACAAACTAGCCCAATATGTTACACTTACCTGCAAACGAAGCCTGCAATGTCCCCGCTGGTGGCCGCATCCATCTTCACCCCTCTTCCTTCTGGGGTTGTGGACTCCGGCTCTGTGACTGGTCACTCCCCCGCATGTGCATGGGAGCCGCCGGTCACGACACAAGCCCTTTAGAAACGGCACGACCGTGCCCTTTCTCCAGTGCGTATAGCTGATGACGGCACAGGCGTATATGGTAAATATCTCCTAAAACGTGCAGGTTTAGGAGATATGTCCAGTACCTACAGGTAAGCCTTATTCTAGGCTTACCTGTAGGTAAAAGTGGTGTAACTAGAGTTACAACCACTTTAACCTGAACAATTATGTAAATGAAAATTAAACTGCAGGAGAGACAAGATCTCGTTCCCTTCCCTGCTGGACAGGACTGTGCTGTGAGGCAGCGCATTATAAATCTCAGGACTGGATGGAAAGAAATACAAATCTGGGAGTTAAGATTACTCCTATATTTGCATTTCATCTGTGTACAGTATTTAGCTGCTTGCCTGGAGTTCAGCTTTAAAGCCCAACTCCAGCTTTTGCTCTGAGCCAAGAGTGGGTGGTGTGCCTGGACCCTATCCACTGTACTGCTCCCTGGAAGCTTATTGCAATCTATTTTTATTTATTTCAGGTACTTATATAGCCCTGTCAATTTACACAGTGCTTTACATATATTATACATTCACATCAGTCTCTTCACTCAAGGCGCTTAAAGTGGTTGTAAACCCAACCACACAACTTGCACCTACAGGCAGTGGCGTAGCGTGGGTTGTCAGCGCCCGGGGCAAGGCAAGAAATTTGCGCCCCCTAACTTGCGGACTTTTTGCACTCCCTGAGTCCCTTCCTACAGTAGTACTGACCAGCCTGATTCCTAAACTGACCACTACACTAACCTCTACACGGACCTACATGATTCCTAAACTGACCATTACACTTTCCTACTTGTCCACTGCACTGACCTACCCGATTCCTACACTGGCCACTACACACCACTACACTGACCACCAGGGCTGGTGCAAGGATTTTTGCTGCCCTCCCCCCGGCTGCGCCCTGACTCCACTTTACCCTGCAACACATGTGACCTTAGAAAAAAAGAAGCCCTAAGGCCAAGGCTGCGCTAATTTAAGATGATAATAAAAAAAAATATGATAAAGTGTATAAGAAAGCAGCTTGCACTTAAGTTCAGTACAAAAAACTTAGGATAGATAGCAAAAAATGGAAAGAGTGCAGCTCTATGTGGTTAAAACCATGCGTGAAATTAATGTTAAACCTTGAAATGTAAACAAATGATATGTGAAAAATTTATTAAAAAGAAAACTAATGCAGAGTCCAAAAAGAACACAACATAGTCCGTGAAGAGTTCATTCCAAAAGCAAATCCGTGAAGGGTTAATTCCCCCCAAAAAAACACAAATTGCTTGCCAAGAAAGTGAAGTTCGGTAAATAATAAGTCCCAAAATAAATCAGGGTATTGCCAGAGAAGTAGTGAGTGATAGAAATCTTCCCAAGAGCAGCGTGATTTTTCAGGTGTGACACCCAAGTGATTAATATCTTGCTTACCAGATTGTGCATCAGTCACGGCTATCTGGTAAGCAAGATATTAATCACTTGGGTGTCACACCTGAAAAATCACGCTGCTCTTGGGAAGATTTCTATCACTCACTACTTCTCTGGCAATACCCTGATTTATTTTGGGACTTATTATTCACCGAACTTCACTTTCTTGGCAAGCAATTTGTGTTTTTTTGGGGGGAATTAACCCTTCACGGATTTGCTTTTGGAATGAACTCTTCACGGACTATGTTGTGTTCTTTTTGGACTCTGCATTAGTTTTCTTTTTAATTCATTCTTCATATATTTATTTTTCACATATCATTTGTTTACATTTCAAGGTTTAACATTAAATTTCACACATAGTTTTAACCACATAGAGCTGCACTCTTTCCATTTTATGAACACATGTGACCTATCTGACCCCTACACTGACCCCCTGACACACTTACCTGACACATACACTGACCCCCTGACACATACACTGACCCCCTGACACATTTACCTGACACATACACTGACCCCCTGACACACTTACCTGACACATACACTGACCCCCTGACACACTTACCTGACACATACACTGACCCCCTGACACACCTACCTGACACATACACTGACCCCCTGACACACCTACTTGACACATACACTGACCCCCTGACACACCTACCTGACAAATACACTGACCCCCTGACACACCTACCTGACACATACACTGACCCCCTGACACACCTACCTGACACATACACTGACCCCCTGACACACTTACCTGACACATACACTGACCCCCTGACACATACACTGACCCCCTGACACACTTACCTGACACATACACTGACCCCCTGACACACTTACCTGACACATACACTGACCCCCTGACACACTTACCTGACACATACACTGACCCCCTGACACACCTACCTGACACATACACTGACCCCCTGACACACCTACCTGACAAATACACTGACCCCCTGACACACCTACCTGACACATACACTGACCCCCTGACACACCTACCTGACACATACACTGACCCCCTGACACATACACTGACCCCCTGACACACTTACCTGACACATACACTGACCCCCTGACACACTTACCTGACACATACACTGACCCCCTGACACACCTACCTGACACATACACTGACCCCCTGACACACCTACCTGACACATACACTGACCCCCTGACACACCTACCTGACACATACACTGACCCCCTGACACACCTACCTGACACATACACTGACGCCCTGACACACTTACCTGACACATACACTGACCCCCTGACACACCTACCTGACACATACACTGACCCCCTGACACACTTACCTGACACATACACTGACCCCCTGACACACTTACCTGACACATACACTGACCCCCTGACACACTTACCTGACACATACACTGACCCCCTGACACACTTACCTGACACATACACTGACCCCCTGACACATACACTGACCCCCTGACACACTTACCTTACACCTACACTGACCCCCTGACCTTACACCTACACCCTGACCCCCTGACCTTACACCTACACTAACCCCCTGACCTTACACCTACACTGACCCCCTGACCTTACACCTACACTGACCCCCTGACCTTACACCTACACTGACCCCCTGACCTTACACCTACACTAACCCCCTGACCTTACACCTACACTGACCCCCTGACCTTACACCTACAGTAGGCGTCCTACTTCCTGCACTACTCACACCCCCCTCCCCCTTCCACACAGCAAATACATCCTCCTTACCTCTCTGCTCTTCGCCAGGACTCTCCTCATGACCTCAGCACTGGATCTGGATGGATGTGCAGAATTGCATCGGAGTCCCGGACTCCCCGCCAGCGCCATCCACCCGCACCTCCGCTCCATGTCAGACGCCGGCTGCACCTCCAGGTGTAGTGGAGGCTCCGCTCCTCCTTGTCAAACGTCGGCTGCACCTCCGCTCCATGCTCCCATCTCCACCGTGCTCGCCCTCCGCTCGACACACAGTGCCGTACCAGAGCAGAGGGACAGGCGGAGGGGAAGATAGCGGCCCCGACAGCTCACATAGTGCACATCTCCCGCTGCCATGTTCAGCGTTTCCCGGCGCACTGTGATTGGGCGTATGGCGGTCATGTGGCGGAGGCGGGACTTCTAGAGCGATCACAGACAGGCCAGCCACACGCCGCACATGACCCCCATACGCCCAATCACAGGGCGCCGGACACTAAACATGGCAGCCAGAGATTCGGGGACACCCGGACACAGAAAATTAAAATTAGGAGGACTCGGAGGCACGGAATGGCGCCCCCCTAAATGTTGCGCCCGGGGCCACGGCCCCCCCTGCCCCCCCCACGCTACGCCTCTGCCTACAGGTAAGCCTAGATTGAATGGGATCATGCCGGTTTTCTGAATGGGAGCATGCTGGCTCCGCGCGCATGACATTATCGCCGCTCACAGCGCCGGAGCGGCGATACCCGGAAGACGGTCGGAGGGGACATGGCGGCGGCGGAAGGGGAGGAGCACTTCGAACTGAGGTAAGTGCCACATAATGAGCTAGTATGCATAGCATACTAGCTCATTATGCCTTTTTCTTGCAGGTGTTATTTTTTATTTTTTTTTAAGTAGGTTAACAACCACTTTAGGGCCGTGTACACAATACTAAAATCGGATAGAAAAATTCATACGATGAGCTGTCTGCCGATTTTCGGATCGTTAGTACGGTGCTTTCAGCAGCCAATTTTTGCTTTTTCATCAGACAAAAGCTGGATGTGCAAAATAAAAAATTTATGTTGGATGTGAACTCAACGTCTGATTTTCGTTTTATTAGTACGAAAAAAAATTGTAAGAGCAGGACTAGGCATGCTCAGAAACAAAAGCATACATACAAAACTATTTAACACATTACGGCACTTCTGACGTTGTATTCTGTCGTACGAAAATTTTCATATTGTGAGTAACCTCTTCACTTTCGACATGAGACTAGCATGCCACAAAAAACTGACCTTTGTCGTAGCGTGTGTACGAGGCATAACAATCTAAGGTCCCTAACTCACATTTATACATACACATATTAGGGCCAATTTAGACAGAATCCGATTAACGTACCAGCATGTCTTTGGAGTGTGGGAGAAAACTGGAGGAATTGGGAGTTAATGGAGGATGACAGAAGGAGGCAAAACCATACAGAGACAATTTCATGAAAAATACTTTACAAGGACATTAAAGTGGTTGTAAACCCCTAAAAAATTTTTTTTTTTTTTTTTTTTTTAAATAAAACAACCTGTAAGAGAAAGGCATAATGAGCTAATATGACTAGCATAATAGCTCATTATGCATCACTTACCTTAGATCGGGGCCCCCAAAGCCGTCCTGGTCTCCCTCTCCAGCCATCGCTGCGCCGCTCCGACGCTGCGGCGAAGGTTACTTTCGGGTATCGCCGCTCCAGCCAATCACAGCGCCGCTCCGACGGTGTGATTGGCCGGAGCGGCGAAGACGTGACTGCGCGCATGAGCCGTCGAATCCGGCTAAGTCGTCGAATGATGGGACTTAGCCGGATTTGTGAATGGGATTAACCCCCATAGACAGCGGCGCCTGTGATTTTAGTAAATATCTCCTAAACCGTGTAGGTTTAGGAGATATTTCTTGCACCTACAGGTAAGCCTTAATCTAGGCTTACCTGTAGGTGCAAGTTGCAAAAGTGGGTTTACAACCACTTTAACTAGAATCTCTCCCTCTCTCCCAAACAGAAGTGAAAGGGAAAATGAGAGGTGAGGGAGCTCATGGGGGATGTTGCAGTACAAGGAAGCAGAAAAACAAAGTAAAAAATAAATTCATGAAAATAGACAACAGGTCCATTACCAAGTGGATGTGTATTGACTTTTACTGCAAATTAAAGCAGAGCTCCGCCGTAAAAAAATATATTAAAAGCCAGCAGCTACAAATACTGCAGCTGCTGACTTTTAATATTAGGACACTTACCTGTCCTGGAGTCCAGCGACGTCGGCAGCAGAAGACGAGCAATTGCTCGTCTCTCGGCTGCCCCCACCGCCATCATGGGTGAGGCAATCAGGAAGTGAAGCATTGTGGCTTCACTTCCCGGTTCGCTACTGCGCATGCGTGAGCAGCGCTGCGCGTCTTTCACTGGTCCCCGCTGTGTTCTGGGAGCCGTGTGTTTCCCAGAACACAACGGGGGGGGACCGGGAAGTGACGCACTGCCCGCAGTCTACCCGCAGTGTGTATTCCCGGAAGTGGGTGCAAATACCTGTCTTAGACAGGTATCTGCACCCCCCTCCCCCCTGAAAGGTGCCAATTGTGGCACCGGAGGGGGGGAGGAATCCGATGAGCGGAAGTTCCACTTTAGGGTGGAGCTCCGCTTTAAGGTCATTGTTTAGTGTTGCAAAAAGAAAAAAACTCCCGGCATCCTCCTCCCCATATAGCCGGCAAATCGTGCTCCTTTTTCGCAAGATGTTTATGAAGTGACACTAAACTCTGGTTTAAAAAAAAAAATGTGTTTTGCTGTTTATATTTTGAGTTTGATGCTACATTTTGTAGCGTGGTCTGGAGTGTTCACCTGAGATGTAGTGGTTCCATCAGGATGAAGGGACACTTTTTCGGTGGTAATGGTCTGGGATCCTTCACCTGAGAGCTAGAGGCTGCGTCAGGATGAAAGGACTCCTGTGTATTGATCTTCCCCCACCATCGCCCACTTCTGTGCATTGCGAGTTCAGCCATACAGTTTGTATGGCTGAACTCGCATTGGATTCACACAGAATAGCTGCAGGGACTTTTTTTTCCGCACTGGAATCGGATCACAAATAGTGTTCACACCCATGCGATCCAATTCCTGTCCGAATCCACATTTCGCACTGCACTGTGAGCCGATCTGGGGGTGTCATTAACATTGTTTTGACACCAGCAGTGGTTCGCAGAGGGCAGTGTGAACTGCCTGAGGGAGAGATGTGATGCGGGAACCGGCGCTGGAATCCCACATCGCTACAGTGTGAACCTAGGCTAAGAAACAATTTCATAACAATTAATTTACAAGTACATTGACTATAATATCTATACAAGAACAAAAAACATACATATTATCTTATCACATCACTATCTTATATACGTTTACTAAATTTTTGGGGGATTTTGTTTTTTTTAACCACTTAAGGACCGGACCAATATGGACCATAATGACCAGAGGTGATTTCACAATTTGGCACTGCGCTGTTTTAACTGGAAATTGTGCGGACATGCAATGTTGTACCCAAACAAAATTTGCGTCCTTTTCTTTCCACAAATAGAGCTTTATTTTAATGGTATTTGATTGCCTCTGCGATTTTTTTTTTTTTTGCGATATAAAAAGGGAAAAAGACAAAATTTAGAAAAAAAATTATATTTTCTACTTTTTGTTATAAGAAAAATCGAATAAACTCAATTTTAGTCATTCATTTAGGCCAAAATGTATTCAGCCACATGTCTTTAGTAAAAAAAAAGTCAAGCGTATATTTATTGGTTTGCGCAAAAGTTATAACGTCTACAAACTAGGGTAAATTTTCTGGAATTTACACAGCTTTTAATTTATGACTGCCTATCTCATTTCATGAGGTGCTAAAATGGCAGGGCAGTACAAACCCCCCCAAATGACCCCATTTTGGAAAGTAGACACCCCAAGGAAATTGCTGAGAGGCATGTTGAGCCCATTGAATATTTTTTTTTTGTCTCAAGTTATTGAATAATGACAAAAAAAAAAAAATGTACAAAAAGTTGTCACTAATGCCGCGTATACACGATCGTGATTCACGGCGGTGAAAACACCGCCGTGAATCACGAGTCGACATGAAAAAAAATGAAAAACGAGGGAACGGCATGTTCCCCCACACACGACCGTTTTTCCCGTCATTTTTTTCTTTGTCAAGAAAAACGACCGTGTGTGGGCTCCGTCGCAGCGTTTCCCTATGGGAAAACTGCCGCGGAAAAAAATGCTGGAAAAAACGATGAGAAAAATTAGAACATGTTCTAATTTTTCTCATCGTGATTAATGCCGTTTTTCCCGTCGGGAAAAACGGCAAAAAGCCCACAGACGATCGTTTTTCTCGTCCAAAGGAAAAAATGTCATTTTTCCCGACGGGAAAAATGATCGTGTGTACGCGGCATAAATGATATATTGCTCAAATATGCCATGGTTATTTGTGGAATTGCACCCCAAAATACATTTTGCTGCTTCTCCTGAGTACGAGGATACCACATGTGTGGGAATTTTTGAGCGCCTAGCCGTGTACGGGACCCGGAAAACCAAGCACCGCCTTCAAGATTTCTAAGGGCGCAAATTTTTGATTTCACTCCTCACTACCTATCACAGTTTCAAAGGCCATAAAATGCCAAAATAGCACAAAACCCACTCAAATGACCCCATTTTGGAAATTAGACACCCCACGCTATTTACTGAGAGGCATGTTGAGTCCATGGAATATTTTATATTTTGCCACAAGTTGGGGGAATATAACAAACTTTTTTTTTTTTGCACAAAGTTGTCACTAAATGATATATTGCTCACACATGCCATGGTTATATGTGGAATTACACCCCAAAATACATTTTGCTGCTTCTCCTGAGTACGGGGATACCACATGTGTGGGACTTTTTGGGAGCCTAGCCGTGTACGGGACCCCGAAAACCAAGCACCGCCTTCAGGATTTCTAAGGGCGTAAATTTTTGATTTCACTCCTCACTACCTATCACAGTTTTGAAGGCCATAAAATGCCAAGAAAGCACAAAACCCTCCCAAATGACCCTATTTTGGAAAGTAGACACCCCAAGCTATTTGCTGAGAGGCATGGTGAGTATTTTACAGCTCTCATTTGTTTTTGAAAATGAAGAAAGAAAATATATTAAAAAAAAATAATTTTCAAAACTTTGTGACAAAAAGCGAGATCTGCAAAATACTCACCATACCTCTCAGCAAATAGCTTGGGGTGTCTACTTTCCAAAATGGGGTCATTTGGGGGGGTTTTGAACTGTCCTGGCATTTTATGCACAACATTAGGAAGCTTATGTCACACATCATCCACTCTTCTAACCACTTGAAGACAAAGCCCTTTCTGACACTTTTTGTTTACATGAAAACATTTATTTTATTTTTTTGCAAGAAAATTACGTTGAACCTACAAACATTATATATTTTTTTAAAGCAAAGGCCCTATATATTAAAATAGTGGGTGTTGCATTTTTTTTTCCACACGGTATTTGCGCAGCGATTTTTCAAACACATTTTTTGGGGAAAAAACACACTTTTTATTTTTAATGCACTAAAACACACTATGTTGCTCAATTGTTTGATGAAATAAAAAAGATGATCTTAGGCCGAGTACATGGATACCAAACACGACATGCTTTAAAATTGCGCACATGCGCGCAGCGGCAACAAACTACATACATTTTAAAAAGCCTTTACAGGTTACCACATTAGATTTACAGAGGAGGTCTACTGCTAAAATGACTGCCCTCGATCTGACCTTCGCGGTGATACCTCACATGCATGGTGCAATTGCTGTTTACATATATGACGCTAGACCGACGCTTGCGTTCGGCTTTGTGCAAGAGCAGGGGTGCTATTTTTTTTATTTTTTATTTTTTTATTATTTATTTTGCTTTTTTATTTTTAAACTGTTCCTTCCATTTTTTTTTTTTAACCATTTTTATTGTTATCTCAGGGAATGTAAATAGCCCCTATGATAGTAATAGGTAGTGACAGGTACTCTTTTTTGAAAAAAATTGGGGGGGGTTAGACCCTAGATCTTTCCTCTGCCCTCAAAGCATCTGACCACACCAAGATTGGTGTGATAAAATGCTTTCCCAATTTCCCTGTTTATATCCGGGGGGGGGGGGGACATTCCCTCCCACTGCTTGTAAAAGCAGTCTAGAGGCTAATTATCTGCTAGGATTGCTTTTACATGAAAGCCGACAGCTGGCTGAAAAGAATGATACCAAGATGATACCTAAAACCCACAGGCATCATTCTGGTATAACCATTCAAAGTCCAGCAACATACCAGTACGTTGCTGGTCCTTGTTGAACATGTATTGTAATCTTTTTTTTCATGCAGCCTGTTGGCTGAACGAAAAAAAGAGATTGATCGGTGGGTATGCCCACCATTAGAATACCTCCCTTCATCCACCCACTTCTAATGATGGGCATACATGCACCATTTATATATGCCGAAGCATGGGGGCATCCTCCCGCAAAAAAGTTATGCCCCGTACATACGGTCTGACTTTTCCACGGGCAAGCCTCTGTCGGAATTTTGACCGTATGTACGCGGCATTAGGAGCAAAATCGCTCCTCCGCCCCTGCTGCCCCCATGCTTCGGCATATATGCTCTTTTTTTTACTGTGGTGGTGAAATCACCTACTACAGCGCTGGAGTCACGGCTTTATGTATCGTGGGAGCAAACGCTGTTGCTGTCAAGATAAATAAATCCGCTCTGCAACTGAATGGCGTACCTGCTAAGCAAATGATGGTTAACATTAAAACAAAGTAACATTACAGTATAACAGTAAGACCTTACCATACCATACCTGCAAAGCAAATACCAAAAAAAAAAACTTGTAAAAAACCAAACATTTTTTTAACGCAACCTGTGCCTAAAATATATATATGCCGAAGCGTGGGGGCATCCTCCCACAAAAAAGTTATGCCGTGTACACACGGTCGGACTTTTCCACGAGCAAGCCTCCGTCGGAATTTTGACCGTATGCAAAATCGCTCCTCCGCCCCTGCTGCCCGCATGCTTCGGCATATATGCTCTTTTTTTTTTTACTGTGGTGGTGAAATCACCTCCTACAGCACTGGAGTCACGGCTTTATGTATCGTGGGAGCAAACGCTGTTGCTGTCAAGATAAATAAATCCGCGATGCAGCTGAATGGTGCACCTGAAAACAAAAAGTTACATACCTGAAAAGCAAGCATGCTAAAACATTGCAGAATAGAATACAGTAAAAAAGAGCAGAACAATAGAGAGAAAATATATAGAGAGAGAGAGAGAGAGAGAGAGAGAGAGAGAATAAAACAACTATTTTTGGTTTTTTTATTTTATATTTTTTTGTGTTTTTTTTTTTTAACAAGAACATGTGTTTTTTTTTTTTTTACACTTTTTTTTTTTTTTACACAACTGTAACGGTTTAGGTCTCTCAAAATGCGATGGCATCTTGGTAGACCCTGTGTAAGTGTGTCCTAGTCTGTGAAATGCTGTACCCTACGCTAAAACGTCACTTTTGTGTGGTAGCGTTCAAAAAATTTACCAATGCACAGACCAGGATTGTCAGGACAGAGTGGACAAAAATAACGGGTGTCACGCCTAAATCCGCGCTTGCTACAGACACATCTTTTTTGGGGGGCTCGTTGGGTAGGGGTACTCCTCGAGGACATAAGGAAAATGCCTCTCATGCAGCCGGCTTACTGCATTTGGTAGGGGATGGTGAGGTGCAGAACGGCCTGGATACAGGAGTTCTGTGACTATCTCATCCTGGAATTTTAGGAGAGATAAAGTCCCGCCTGAAGCTCTGTATAGCACATGAGCGTTCAGCAAAGCCAATTGGAATAAGGATAGAGACACTTTTTTGTACCAGCATCTCGCCTTACGGGCAATATGATACGGCGCCAACTTCTGGTCGTTGAGGTCCACCCCTCCCATATTTCGGTTATATTCGTGGACACAGGGGTTTCTCCACAACACCAGTTGCCGTATGAATTTGGACTGTCGTGTCTGCATGAAGTGAGGCAAGAAGGAA
Source organism: Rana muscosa (assembly GCA_029206835.1). Taxonomy (NCBI): domain Eukaryota; kingdom Metazoa; phylum Chordata; class Amphibia; order Anura; family Ranidae; genus Rana; species Rana muscosa. The sequence continues at coordinate 936,353,474 of CM055117.1, read as the reverse complement.
AACATTCTTATTATCCCTCCACTTCACAGCGAGCAAATTATTACACTTCAAGCAGGTTCTCTCCCCCAGCCTAAGACGGGAATCTACAAGCCCCTGGGGAAAGCCCCGGCGATTAGGTCGCACGGTGCCACATGCTCCAATCTGATGATCAAACAAGTGACTAAACAGTGGCACGCTCGTGTAATAATTGTCCACATACAAGTGGTACCCCTTTCCGAATAAGGGTGACACCAAGTTCCACACCATCTTGACAGCGCTCCCTATGTAATCTGGGCAGTTCTCCGGCTCTAGCTGACTATCTTTTCCCTCCTAAACCGTAAAGCTCCATACATAGCCTGTTGCCCTGTCACAGAACTTATAGAGCTTGACCCCGTATCTGGCACGCTTGCTGGGAAGGTACTGCTTGAAAGACAAGCGGCCAGAAAATTTAATCAGGGACTCATCAACGCAGACAACTTGATCGGGAATAAACAAGGCTGCAAAACGTTTGTTGAAGTGGTTTATGAGGGGCCAAATTTTGTAGAGCCGGTCGTATTCAGGGTCTCCACGTGGACGACAAAGTTCATTGTCGTTGAAGTGCATGAACCGCAAGATCTGCTCGTATCGTTTCCTGGGCATGGAGGCAGAGAACACGGGCATGTGGTCAATTGGGTGCGTGGACCAATAAGCACGCATTGACGAAAATTTATGTGTGCCCATGTTGAGGGAAAGGCCCAGAAAGGTCTTAAATTCGGAAACCGTAATTGGTTTCCAATCTCTGGCAAGGGAAGGCAACTGGGGATTAGCGGCGATGAATTGACCAGCATATAAATTACTCTGGTCCACAATAGATCTATAGAGATCTTCCGTGAAAAACAGCGGATAAAAATCAAGTGGCATAAAACCAGCTGTTTCCACCTGAATACCGGGTTGGCCAGTGAATGGGGGAAGTACGGGTTCTGCAGAAGTGGTGGGGACCCAATCAGGATAGGCGAATTCTGCAGGAAGGGTACTGTGGGCACGACGGGCCTGCCCTTTTCTTCTTGGTGGCAGCAGGACACTACTTGTGTTTGCCACCTCGCCAGCTTGAACTGCACTTATGGGACTCGCCACGTCACCAAGTGATACTGCAGTGCTGGATGTACGCCCACACTGTACTAGGCCGCTGGTGCTTGCCAGTTCACCAGAAGGAATAGCGGTGCAAGTACTACTCTGCTCCATGATACGAGAGCCCTGCGGTTCTTGCTCCTCAACAACCTTAGAAGATCGGGATCGGGTGCGCCTGACCTTAGCAGGGACCTCACATTTGTCGTCAGAGCTTTCTGACATGGAGCCGCTGTCTTCTACGGGAAGGTATTCTGAGCCTGAATCTGACAGATACGTGACCTCCTCTTCACTATCTGTCATGCTCAGAATCTCGTAGGCCTCTTTACTAGTGTACCTTCGATTTGCCATTTTGGGCTCTAAATTTAGGGGTACACTAGTAAGATTCACAGGTAAAAAAGCACCTGACTGTCGTCAGCAAATATATCAAACGCTACAAATAAAACTGTTAGCGATCGCAGGGATCAGGCCTGACTCTGCGAACGCTGCAGTTATGTGTGTTGTGTTTGGTAAGTGACAGTGATCGATCGATCGATATTGCACTTGGGTGGGCTGGGCTGGGCGGAGGGGCTAAACGCAGGTGCTGATCCCGCTAACACTGCAATTTTTGGGAGCCCTAAACCGCTCGCTGGGGACGCTATTATAGATCTGATCAGATCAGATAGGTTTAGGCTCCTTTAGGTCCAGAGTCTAACTGCCCTGCAACTTTTTACTGTCACAGATGACACTAAATGCAGTGATCAGTAAATAAATGATCACTGCAATCAGAGACACTGTGACTGGGGGGTGACCTGGGGGGTGATCTGGGGGTGACTGGGGGGTGAAAAGTGTGCCTACGTGTGCTGGTGTCAATGGGCTGTTGGTGCACTTACTGTGAGATGTCTTCTCTCCTCGCGCCGGATCGAAAAGACCGCCACAAGGAGAGATGACATCACTTCCTCTGCCTGTGTTTACATTTACACAGCAGAGGAAGCATATCATTCACCGGGAGCGATCGCGAGGGGGTGGCCAGAAACCAATGGCCGCCCCCTCATCACAGATCGCTCCCGAACGGAAAACCACTGCTCACTGTACCGGAGGGGGGTCTGATCGGACCCCCACCCATACGAAGGCAGGCACGTACAGGTACGTGATTCTGCCTCCAGGTGCCATTCTGCCGATGTATATGTACAGTGAGCGGTCATTAAGTGGTTAAACAAGCAGAAGTGAGAAGAAAGGGAGAGGTTCAGGATTTAACAGAGGATGTCACAAGGAAATTATTTCATTAGAAATAAATTACAGAGACATGGAGTAGTGGATCTGTATGGATTATTTAAAATATTATATATTTAGTGTCATGAAAAAAAAAAGAAATCTGGTCTCCTCCATCCCCTAATAGCCGACCAATCACTCTCCTTTTTTGATAGATGGTCTGGGAGCCTTCACCCGAGCGCCAGAGGCTGCATCAGGGTGAAGGGACTCCCCTTCGGTGGTATTGGTCTGAGAGCCTTCACCCGAGCACCAGGCGCTGTATCAGGGTGAAGGGACTCCCCCTCGGCGGAATTGGTCTAGGAGCCTTCACCCGAGTGCCAGGGGTTGCATCAGGGTGAAGGGACTCCCCTTCGCTGGTATTGGTCTGAGAGCCTTCACCCGAGCGCTAGAGGCTGCATCAGGGTGAAGGGACTCCCGTTCGGCGGCAATGGTCTGGGAGCCTTCACCCGAGCGCCAATGGCTGCGCCAGGGTGAAGGGACTCCCCATCGGCGGCAATGGTCTGGGAGCCTTCACCCGAGTATCAGAGGCTGCGTCAGGGTGAAGGGACTCCCCTTCAGCGGCAATGGCCTGGGAGCCTTCACCCGAGCGCCAATGGCTGTGTCAGGGTGAAGGGACTCCCCCTCGGCGGAATTGGTCTAGGAGCCTTCACCCGAGTGCCAGGGGTTGCATCAGGGTGAAGGGACTCCCCTTCGGTGGTATTGGTCTGAGAGCCTTCACCCGAGCGCCAGGTGCTACATCAGGGTGAAAGGACTCCCCTTCGGCGGCAATGGTCTGGGAGCCTTCACCCGAGCGCCAGGTGCTGCATCAGGGTGAAGGGACTCCCGTTCGGCGGCAATGGTCTGGGAGCCTTTACCCAAGAATCAGAGGCTGCGTCAGGGTGAAGGGACTCCCCTTCGGCGGCAATGGTCTGGGAGCCTTCACTCGAGCGCCAATGGCTGCGTCAGGGTGAAGGGACTCCCCTTCAGCGGCAATGGTCTGGGAGCCTTCACCCGAGCGCCAATGGCTGCGTCAGGGTGAAGGGACTCCCCATCGGGGGCAATGGTCTGGGAGCCTTCACCCGAGTATCAGAGGCTGCGTCAGGGTGAAGGGACTCCCCTTCAGCGGCAATGGTCTGGGAGCCTTCACCCGAGCGCCAATGGCTGCGTCAGGGTGAAGGGACTCCCCCTCGGCGGAATTGGTCTAGGAGCCTTCACCCGAGTGCCAGGGGTTGCATCAGGGTGAAGGGACTCCCCTTCGGTGGTATTGGTCTGAGAGCCTTCACCCGAGCGCCAGGTGCTACATCAGGGTGAAAGGACTCCCCTTCGGCGGCAATGGTCTGGGAGCCTTCACCCGAGCATCAATGGCTGCATCAGGGTGAAGGGACTCCCCATCTGCGGCAATGGTCTGGGAGCCTTCACCCGAGTATCAGAGGCTGGATCCGGGTGAAGGGACTCCCCTTCAGCGGCAATGGTCTGGGAGCCTTCACCCGAGCGCCAATGGCTGCGTCAGGCTGAAGGGACTCCCCCTCGGCAGAATTGGTCTAGGAGCCTTCACCCGAGTGCCAGGGGTTGCATCAGGGTGAAGGGACTCCCCTTCGGTGGTATTGGTCTGAGAGCCTTCACCCGAGCGCCAGGTGCTGCATCAGGGTGAAGGGACTCCCCTTCGGCGGCAATGGTCTGGAAACCTTCACCCGAGCGCTAGAGGCTGCATCAGGGTGAAGGGACTCCCGTTCGGTGGCAATGGTCTGGGAGCCTTCACCCGAGCATCAATGGCTGCGTCAGGGTGAAGGGACTCCCCCTCGGCGGAATTGGTCTGGGAGCCTTCACCCGAGTGCCAGGGGCTGCATCAGGGTGAAGGGACTCCCCTTCGGCGGCATTGGTCTGGGAGCCTTCACCCGAGTGTCAGGGTGAAGGGACTCCCCTTCAGCGGTAATGGTCTGGGAGCCTTCACCCGAGCGCTAGAGGCTGCATCAGGGTGAAGGGACTCCCCTTCAACGTAATGGTTTGAAGTATATATTTTTCCAGGCGTTATCTGCTATAAACAGAAAATATGAAAAAATATACATTTTGGTATACGGTATATAAGAATAACACGTATGTTCACAGCTTCTTCATGTATGGTCACAGGTTCTTAATTTGGTGGAGTAAATTCCCGGCATATGGGGCAAGTAGGGGCTTCCTGCAGCCATCTGTGGATACAATGAGAATGAAATGTATGAGAACATGGTAGTGCTCTCGAGTCCTCTGCATTATACTCACAGAGGCAGATGGAGCAGGTAGGCTGCTCCATTGCCGGTGGTCTGTGTGTTGCTGCCTCCTCCCGTCTCCTCCGAAGCTCTCCTCTTCTCCGGTTATAAGCCTGACGAGATTGCCTTCCCCGGGATCCACGTCTTGAAGCTCGTGGCATGGTGGTGGTGACCTAGAAAAAGACTAAAAAAAATGTTTAATATTTATAATAACAACAATATATACAATAATACAATAGCAATATATTTAAATTAAAAACGCTAATAATCGCAGGAGACACAATGTGACTCGGTCAGCTCCCAGTGCAGGAAAGTTTTGAAACAATTGCAGTCCGGTTTGAACCGGTTTGCAGCCCACTGTGACATCACACACCTCATACCAGCTGCCACATTTCAGGCCTGGAAACTTTGACTGGGAATACCTCGGTCATGTAACAATGTAGCCAAATTTGATATCATTTCATAGATTTTACATATAATTAAACTGTACTATGGTAATTTTAATGGCTGTGTATGCTGGGTGTCATTCTCAGTATCTGTTCTTATTCTGTATGTATGGACTCTCCACAGTACCACTTCTCTTGTCCTGTATGCTGGGTGTTTTTTCCAGTATCATACTTACCTAGGTGGATGCAGCATCTGTCCCCCGGCACCTCTACACGGAGAACCGAGTGATGGAACACCGTTGATTGCTCCGTTCTGACAGCTCAGTGAGCACAGAGCTGCAGACGGTCAATCACAGCTCTCTGCTCTGCCCCCTCCTCGCTCACTGGAGCTCTGGGCTGTGGAGGGGGTGGAGCGGCCGGCTCAGGCTCTCAGCGGCTCACTGAGAGACTGATCCGGGTGTTGGTCCAGGGACCTGGCAGATCCCGACTTCTATTGTCGTAATGACGCAGACCCTGGACTGCCTTCTGTGACGTCAGTAGAAAGTGGACTTCGGCCCGCTCTCCACTGAAAACGGGTCACAGGAGTGCAAAACGAGCTTAGGCCGTATTTCTCCTTTAACCACTTCCATACCGAGCCTATTCTGGCACTCCTATCCTTCATGTAAAAATCATAATTTTTTTTTGCTAGAAAATTACTCAGAACCCCCAAACATTATAGATATTTTTTAAGCAGACACCCTAGGGAATAAAGTGGCGGTCATTGCAACTTTTTATCTCGCACGGTATTTGCGCAATTGTAGCAGGGTCTCTAAATTTATGTGGGACACCCAGGTGTGGAAGTATAGGGATAGTGGACCACTTGTGTTCGTGGAGGATTGGATGGTGTAATAATCTCCTTGGCCTCTGGGTGGTGGGGTACCTGGAGGCTCAAGGTAGATTTGCCATTACAGTGCTAGCCTTTTTGTCCCTTTCCGGAGATGGTACGGCGAGGGCGGGGAACCCGCCGTGGCGTTGATGGGAGGAGATAAAAGGGGGAGACGCCCTAACCACGAGGTCTTCTGGAGGAAGTTCTTCACGCGCCCAGGCACCTTAGGCCTGGGTGCGGGCGGGTTCTGGATTCCGGCTCAGGTGCCCTAGGCCTGACCGGAATGGAGTCGGAGTCCATCCCAGGCACCTTCAGCCTGGGGTGAGGTACTGAACTAGGAGGCCTGGGGTCCAGTGACTTCGACTGGATCCCACGAGGGTGGAGACCTCCGAGGGTCCCTGAGGTGAACGGGGCCCATGTCTGAGGTGAGGAGGCCAGGAAGGTTACCCGTCCGGAGAGTCTGGAGCAGCATCAACCCAGTGACGGATGGGCCTCTGGTAACTCCCTTGGAGGGACATCTTCCCCTGATAGAAGTACCTTCGCTGCGTTGCGGCCCCTATCTACGTTCTCTTGAGTCGCTGGTAGAGACTCCCAGATTCTAAGTCCTTTCTAGCTGAATGCTATAGTAACCGCTGGCGAGATCGCAGTGGTTTAGTTAATAACCAGGATAGTGCCTCGACCTGCTCACCCCCGTATCAAAATGTTATCAAGTCGCAACCAGTTGGCTACTGAAGCACTGTTTATTGTGAGATGTACAATAAAGCAAGAGTTGGACTGTGATCGGTGTGTGGAACTCTGGTTAATGGGAGCAGAGGGAAGTGTTGACACAGCAGGACTGTATTCCAGACAAAAGCACATAGGCCCGAGGAAGTATCTGGTGCTGGCCTTCACCTCACCCACAGCTATGGGGAGGACATGGGCCGTAGCGCATCTCACCCTGTCGTGTGACATACCCCTAGACAAAGGAGATGGGGTGAGGCCGCTACACAATAATTTTTCAAACACCTTTTGGTTTGGAAAAAAAAACGGTTTTATAAATTGAAAAATAACAAAAAAGTAAAGTTAGCCCAATTTGTTTGTATAATGTGAAAGATGATGTTACGCCGAGTAAATAGATACCTAACTTGTCACGCTTTAAAATTGCGCACACTCATGGAATGGCGCCAAACTTCGGTATTTAAAAATCTCCATAGGCGACGCTTTAATTTTTTTTTTTTACAGGTTACCAGTATAGAGTTACAGAGGAGATCTAGTGCTAGAATTATTGGTCTCGCTCTAACGCACGTGGCGATACCTCACATGTGTGGTTTGAACGGCATTTACATATGTGGGCTGGACTTGCGTGCGCGTTCGCTTCTGAGCGCGAGCTACTGGGGACAGGGGCGTTTTAAATTTATTTTTTGATATTTTTTTTTATTTTTACACTTTTTTTTTTTTTTACATTTTTTTTTTGATCACTTTTATTCCTATTACAATTAATGTAAACATCTGTAGCGGGGTCCTCAATTTAGTGGGATACACCTGGGGGTAGTGTGACCCAAGTGTGTAATTGTGTTAGGGTTCAGACCCCTTTTTGTTATTCGTGGAGGATTGGGTGGTGTAATATTCTCCTTGACCAGTGGGTGTCAGTGTACCTACTGGCTCAGGGTAGAATCACTACCAGAGTGCTACCCTTCTTTGTCCCTTCCTGGAGATGGTGCGGCCGGGGCGGGGAACCCGCCGTGGTATCGACGGGAGGAGATAAAAGGGGGAGACGCCCTCGCCACGAGGTCTTTTTCGGGGGATCATCTCTTCACGCACCCAGGCACCTTAGGCCTGGGTGCGGGCGGTTCAAGGTTCCGGCCTAGGCGCCCTAGGCCTGGCCGGAATGAAGATGGAGTCCATCCCAGGCACCTTCAGCCTGGGGTGAGGTACTATTGAGGAGGCCTGGGACCCGGTGACTCCGACTGGGTCCCGCGAGGGTGAAGTTGCTCCAGGGCGCCCCTTGCGAGGGGGCCCGCATCTGAGGTGAGGAGGCTGGGGAGGTCACTCGTTCGAAGACCCGGTGTAGTGTCAACCCAGTGACGGATGGGCCTTCGGTAACTCCCTTGGAGGACATCTTCCCCTGATAGGGGCCGCAACGCAACGGAGGTATTCATGTCAAGACTCCTACAACCCTTGGTCATAGCACAGGGGGTGTAGGGACCCAGATCAGTATAGTGCCTCGACCTGCTCATCCCACCGTATCATGCCATCGCATTGCCTGTATGTGGAGATACAAAATAAACCAACAGTTGGACTGTGATCGGTGTATGGACTCTGTTAATGGGAGCAAAGGGTGGTTCGGTGGTTTCTGCACGACAGACTCGGTACATGCTCAGGACACACCGGCCCGAGGAAACATCAGGTATTGGCCTTCACCTCACCCGCCGTTATGGGGAGGACATGGGCCGTAGCGCACCTCACTCTGTCGCGTGACATACCCCTAGCTAAAGAGGACGGGGTGAGGGGGTGGCTACACGTGGGGGCTCGTCCGGGATTGTGTGTGTCTTGGCGATGGAACTGAGAACGTCTGTGTTTGAACTTTGCTGCCCGGAGGAGTTCCGAACAGGTCGGCCATGTGATTGGCCAAAGTGCATCCCTGCTCAGAGTTGTGGACATGACCCTAAGTCGGGAAAGGCCCACGCGGAGGAGCGTAAAAAGGGAGAGGTCCAGCCATGTGAAGTACTACATGTGGGGACTGTTAATGCACTGCGCCACGAGGCACCCCATGACTGTACAATTCGTGGGCGGAGGCTGGCGGAAGCCCGCGAAAACGTACAAGTTGTGGGAGGAGTCTGGCCACGTGTGGAGATACACGTGGAGACTCCGGCGCGTGGTCAGCGCGTGATGGAACAGCAAGTGGTCGGAATGAATTCAAGCTCTCCGTGGATGCCGGTATCTTACCCTATGAAGATGACTGCATTTGCTGCTCCCCTGACAGACACGGGGATAAGACTTAGGCCCCAAGGACAGTTGGCTCTGTATTCATGCAGAGACACGGAGGCCCTCGGTGTGATCTGTCCCGGATGCTCGGGACTGGTGGTCCAACTAAAGCCATTCGGGCGATGTGAGGCATGCAAGGAGTTCCTTTTTGAGGTTGAACCATACACGGAAAGGCCCCGGGCCCTACGCCTCAACTGCATCACAGGAACCGCCACTCCGGAGGGAGAGATCCAGGCCTCTGCGGAGGTCCCCGTACGCGCTGACCAGGGCGGAGTGACTGCCCAACCAGAGACTGAGAGAGAAAAATCCGAAGACACTGCTTCGGTCACCACAGACTCCCTGCTGCCACCCCCGAAGAGGAAGATAGGCCTGGTGCAGGCATCCTATGGTCGTGGTCGAGCTTCACCCCGCCGCTTGCCTGGCCTGGATGGCGCCGGTAGAGAAGAGAGTCCCGGATATCCCAGTTCTTCAGAAGGTCCAGGTGAGCTAGGGGCTGGGACTGTGGTGTTGGTTGGAGGTGTCGGGAGTCCACAGCCGGTGGAGCCCGAAAGGAAGGGTAGCCTTCCGTCTACTAGAGACTACCTTCCCGCCGAGATGTATGACACCTCCGACCTAGAGTCGTTGTCAGACTGTGGGGATGACGGGGAAATAGACGAGCTGTTTCACCGGAAGGGCTGGGACAGACGCCCGCTACCTGTGCTGAGTAAACCACAGGATTCCCCCATGTCCATAGAAGACAGTACGCTCCGGGCGCAGGCCCCGGAGTTCCCGAGGAAATCTAACCCTCCGACCAACTTTCCTCATTCAACTACATCACCCGCTCTGATGGAGGGGACGCAGCGTGCTTCATTGCGGGCACCAAAGACAAAGCAACCCGAGATGGTGAAGGTACCTCGGCACCCGGAGGCCATAGTACAGCCGGGAGAAGGTGAGCGAGATGTAATGCCGCCTCTAGCCAGATTGCAGAGACTTTTCTCCCAGAGAGTCGCCCGTGAATATGGGTGGGAGTACCCCTACTTGCCTCGGGACTTATTGTATGGAGTTGAGGTCCTGCGACCAAGGTGGTATGACGAGTTTGTATGGGAAAAGCTTAAAGTACCCCATGCCAGGCGATACCTGTCATGTTCGCCGCCTGTGTCTAAAAAGTTCAAGGACTGCAGAGCTGATTGGAGACTTGGGCGCCATATTCATGCCGATAAAGGTGCTCATCTGTAGGAAAGAAGGAGAGGATGTCGAGTATTCGGTGGAAGTGTTTGACGGGCACCTGAAGCCTCTGTTTCTGCCGGATCCAAGGTTCTACTTATAGGAGAAGTGAGCTCCTATCTTGTTGCTGTTGAAACTTTCTGGAAGAGACATTCCCAGACGCCTAGAACTGTGCCCTACTTTTGTTTTGATTTGGGCTTTTCTTTTACTCACTGGAGACTTGGGAGCTGTTGTTTTTCTTTCCTCCCTTTTCTTCATGTGCCAAAGGCAGAGACTTTTGGGGTAGAATCAGAGTAGGAAAGCAGGAAGAATGAAGATCTCACCAAGTGTCATTACCGCAGCTCTGTCACCAGGTGGCAGTGTTGTGCAACGGTTGTTCGAAATGCTACACATGCATTACTTACTTATTGGAGTGAGCGGGTCTCTCGGCTGACGGACCCACTCATGCCAAGTTAACACAGAGTGTTAGGATGTGTTTTCTTTTTGTTGTTTCCTTTCTGCAGGAGATTCATCGGTCAAGACTACTGAGAGTGGGGTGGTTCTTAGACAGCGATGGGATGGATTGTACATGTGTACAGAATAGATGTCTTATACAAATGTTTATCGTTTTATATTTCCCCTTTCCCTTTTGAGCAGGTCTTGGCACACTTAGTATCCAAAAATTTGAGGGATAGCCTCTGGGGCCCACTTCATGTCACCACTCCTTGGGAGACATGGGTGTGCACCTGACGCTGGGGACCAGCGTCAAATCACAGGGGGGAGTGTGTAGCGGGGTCCTCAATTTAGTGGGATACATCTGGGGGTAGTGTGACCCAAGTGTGTAATTGTGTTAGGGTTCAGACCCCTTTTTGTTATTCGTGGAGGATTGGGTGGTGTAATATTCTCCTTGACCAGTGGGTGTCAGTGTACCTACTGGCTCAGGGTAGAATCACTACCAGAGTGCTACCCTTCTTTGTCCCTTCCTGGAGATGGTGCGGCCGGGGCGGGGAACCCGCCGTGGTATCGACGGGAGGAGATAAAAGGGGGAGACGCCCTCGCCACGAGGTCTTTTTCGGGGGATCATCTCTTCACGCACCCAGGCACCTTAGGCCTGGGTGCGGGCGGTTCAAGGTTCCGGCCTAGGCGCCCTAGGCCTGGCCGGAATGAAGATGGAGTCCATCCCAGGCACCTTCAGCCTGGGGTGAGGTACTATTGAGGAGGCCTGGGACCCGGTGACTCCGACTGGGTCCCGCGAGGGTGAAGTTGCTCCAGGGCGCCCCTTGCGAGGGGGCCCGCATCTGAGGTGAGGAGGCTGGGGGGGTCACTCGTTCGAAGACCCGGTGTAGTGTCAACCCAGTGACGGATGGGCCTTCGGTAACTCCCTTGGAGGACATCTTCCCCTGATAGGGGCCGCAACGCAACGGAGGTATTCATGTCAAGACTCCTACAACCCTTGGTCATAGCACAGGGGGTGTAGGGACCCAGATCAGTATAGTGCCTCGACCTGCTCATCCCACCGTATCATGCCATCGCATTGCCTGTATGTGGAGATACAAAATAAACCAACAGTTGGACTGTGATCGGTGTATGGACTCTGTTAATGGGAGCAAAGGGTGGTTCGGTGGTTTCTGCACGACAGACTCGGTACATGCTCAGGACACACCGGCCCGAGGAAACATCAGGTATTGGCCTTCACCTCACCCGCCGTTATGGGGAGGACATGGGCCGTAGCGCACCTCACTCTGTCGCGTGACATACCCCTAGCTAAAGAGGACGGGGTGAGGGGGTGGCTACACATCCCTTGTAATAGGAATCATTGTGACAGGCAGTGCTGTATTCTGGCCTAGGGCGGCACTTTGCGGGGGCCGGCCGCCCCCCCCCCCCCACACGAAAATTGCACCCGCGCCCTCCTCCCGACTCCCGTACGCAGGACCACTATCAGGGGAGTACTGCTAAGTGATTCCCGCCGGGTGCAAAGGGGGCCAGGAAGCAGTTGAAAGAGGAGCCGTCAAGCCCCCCCCACGGCCGTGATTCTGTTGTGGCCAATGATGGGGAGGTTAACAGCGGGCAGGAAGCTGGGCGGCGGCGCGGCGAGCCCTATTAGAGCCACTCTCTCTCTCTCTCTTCTCTCTTCGGGTTACAGAAAGGGAAGGGGGGCGGCGGGGGAGATACAGATAGCCCGCAGGTCTCCTCTCCCTGTCACAGTGCTGCTGCCGAGTTCTCTGACAAATAGAGTAGCGGCAATGTGACAGGGAGAGGAGAGCTGCGGGCTGTCTGTATCTCCCCCGCCGCCCCCCTTCCCTTTCTGTAACCCGAAGAGAGTGAGAGCGGCTCTAATTGGATTCACTGCGCCCTCCCCATGATTGGCCACAGCAGAGGGCCAATCAGAAGACTCTGGGGCATCATGGGAAATGTAGTTCCGGCCCCAGTGTGTCCATAGACACCAAGCTACAGCCCCCAGCATGCAAGCACCCTGCTGGAGGGGAGAGAGGGGGTGTTAGACGAGGAGCAAAAGAGAATACTGTGCTGGGGGAAACCAGAGAGGGAGCCACACTGTACCCGCACCACCAGAGAGCCACGCTGTTCCCGCACCACCAGAGAGCCACGCTGTACCCCGCACCACCAGAGAGCCACGCTGTACCCCGCACCACCAGAGAGCCACGCTGTACCCCGCACCACCAGAGAGCCACGCTGTACCCCGCACCACCAGAGAGCCACGCTGTACCTGCACCACCAGAGAGCCACGCTGTACCTGCACCACCAGAAAGGGAGAAAGACCGAGCCACCGCCAGGATACAGACATGCTACACTACTGACTAGAGTCACCCCGTGCAACCCAGAGTGAGCGAACGTCCACCCAGAGGGATCATTGTTGCGATTTTGCTGGGTCTGGTAAGAGGGCCTGTTGGCCATTATCCATTACTATTCCCAGGGACTGAGCCATTAGGAAGTGCCTAGCCTGCTATTCTCTAGGCCTTATTGACCGCCACAACATCTCTCTCTGTCCTCTTCCCACGGCGTCCTTCTCCCACGGCGTCCCTCTGTCCTCTTCCCACGGCGTCCTTCTCCCACGGCGTCCCTCTGTCCTCTTCCCACGGCGTCCTTCTCCCACGGCGTCCCTCTGTCCTCTTCCCATGGCGTCCTTCTCCCACAGCGTCCCTCTGTCCTCTTCTCACGGCGTCCTTCTCCCACGGTGTCCCTCTGTCCTCTTCCCACGGCGTCCTTCTCCCACAGCGTCCCTCTGTCCTCCTCCCACGGCGTCCCTCTGTCCTTCTCATGCGGCGTCCCTCTGTCCTCTTCCCACGGCGTCCCTCTGTCCTCCTCCCATGAAGATGACAGGACGGGTCTTAAAAAGGAAGGGGTGTGGCTTTGACAGGAAGGGGTGGGTCATATTTAAATTAGGGGGTGCGCAAGTTTAGTCAGGCCTAGGGCAGCACAAAACCTAAATACACCACTGGTGACAGGTCCTCTTTATGGAGCGATGCGGGGTCAAAAGGCCCCACATCTCTCCTCCAGGCTGGAAAGCATGAGATCGTAAAAAGAAAAATTCACCGATCTCATGCGTCATAACGTCTCGCCCGGGCCTCCGTCGGTCATAGAGATGACTGGTGACCATCTGGTCACCGGTCATCTCTATCCTCCTCATCCAGCGGCGGCCGATTCGTTCTCCGGGCCTCCGATGGCACGGGAGAGCCCGGAGAAGCACCGGAGGGGGGATGTCCCCTCCCGCCGCCAATAAGAACAATCAAGCGGTGGAACCGCCGCTATGATCATTCTTATGTAGCGGGGTGGTCAATTTAGGGGGAGTCTGAGTGGTAATTAGGCTCAGACACCTTAGTTTGTTAGGGGTTATGGACCATTTTTGTCCTCAGGGGATAATGCTGGTGATGAGTTCCCTGTGGCCTGCGGGTGGCGCTGCCATTCTGGGCCAGGGTTGAACCGCGAGCGTAGTGCTGTGCCTTTTGTGTTCCCTCTCGGCAGCCGTACAGTGGGGCGGGGAACCTGCTGTGCATGCCGGGAGAGGATATAAAAGGGGCAGACATCTCCTGATCGGGGTCCATGCCCAGGCACCTTCAGCCTGGGAGTGAGTGAGGTTCATCTCCGGGTGCCCTAGGCCCGGAGGCTGTGTTCCTGTTCCATCTCAGGCACCTTTGGCCTGGGGTGAGGTACTACCCTGCCGTCCTGTTTGCCTGGGTATGAAGACCCAGGGGTTGCGGAAAAGGCCTGGGGCCCAGCACCTTCGGCTGGGGTCCGCTAAGGATTGAGGAGTCCAGGGTGCCGCCTTGCGAGGGGACCCACACTCTCGGAGAAGGGAGGATCATTCCGAAGGACCGATGCAGGAGTCACGGTGAAGGAAGGGTCTGTTGACTCTCTAGGGGGACGTCTTCTCCTTGATAGGGGCCATGTTCTAAGAAGGAAATTCACGTTCACCAGGTCAGTGGCAGTGGCCTTATTCACCAGGTCTGTGGCAGAGACCAAACTCACAGTCTGTGGCAGAGACTCTGTGCCTAGTATACTGCTTGAGAATCTGAGTAGTACAGTAAAGAGCTACGTTTGTGCCTGGACCTCCTCCACACCTTGGGCTGTCCTGTTCCCTTGCTCCAACTGTTTTCCTATCCAAAAGACTGTTTATTGCAAAGTGAGAATAAATCTTGAGTTGGAGTTTCAGTTGGTGTGGACATTCATGTTACTGGGGAAGTCAAGGACTTGTCTCTACTCACGGAAGAGGTGAGAATCATTCTCAGGAGGATTTTGGCCCTGGCTGCAGACAAGACCCAACAACAACAGGCATGGGGGGAAAGGTGGGTGCGCTACACTTATGGTGCGCAGAATGGCCGCCTGAAAAGAAGGATATCTGAATGATGCCTGTAGCTGCAGGCATCATTCAGATATCCCCCCCTAAAGTCCAGGACGTCATATGACGTCCTACGGTAGGGAAGTCGTTAAAGCCGATTTCTCCCCTCTCCTACCCATTGGCTTTCAGCTGCTGGAGGGAGAGACACAGACATGGCCAGATCCAGGGGGGTGCTGATTTCCACCCAGTTGTGCCCCCCTCCCCAGGCCAGCCCTCCCTTTGATTTGATGCCTAAGTGGCCGCTGATCTCCCCCCACCATCGCCCGCTCCCAGAACCAAGAAAAGGGAATGGCATCCTGGAGCAGTGAGAGAAGTGGCAGAGTGGAGAGATGGCATCAGATCATACACACCCACACACAGTTTGATTACCGCCCCCTATCTCCTCCAAGGGCTGCTCATCTCCCAGCAGCAGGAAATGTGGATAGGGGGCGGTAATCACACTGTATTGTGTAAAGTCGGATGCCATCTAAGAGCGATCCTGTCTCATGTGCAGGAGGAGAACTGTAGTGACAGGAGAGGGTGAAAGGGGGAAGGCTACAGGGAAATTGTACACAATGAGGGGGGGGGGGGAAATAACTGTATGTGCTTTGGATGTTTGTGGAGAAGGGGGGATGGGCAGCTATCTGTGCTGAGAAGTGTAATCAGGACGGGGGGATTTACTAGAAGGAGGAATGGGGAAGTATATGTGCTAGGAGGAGAGTTTGGGGGGATTTGAGCCAGGAGGGGGCATTGGGTGAATGTATGAGCTAGGAGAGAGGGGGTGAAAATGTCTGCTAAGGGGGCTCGAGCTGGGAGGAGAGATGGGGGGATTTGTGCTAGGAGGGGGAATTGGGGGGATTTGTACTAGGAGGGATTGGGGGGGGGATTTGTGCTAAGAGGGGGATTGAGGGGGATCTGTGTTAGAAGAAGTGATTGGGAGGATTTGTGCTAGGAGGAGGGATTGGGGGGGATTTGTGCTGGAATGGGGAATTTGGGGGAGTCGATTTTTGTTAGGAGGGGGAATATGGGTGGGATGTGAGTTGGGAGGTGGGATGTGAGTTGGGAGGCGGGATTGGGGAGAAAAAAGATTTAAGCTGGGAGGAGGGGGGCTGTGCTAGGTAGGCCCCCGCGATTTCCATGCCCCCCACTCTTAGCTAACACCAGACCAGACTATACCCCCTACTCCTAGATAACAACAGAACCATTATACCTCCCACAATTAGGTAACTACAGACCCCCCTATACCCCCCACTCTTGGAAAACACCAGAATCAGTATACTCCTCCCCCCACACACACACACTATACTACCTACTATGAGGAATGCATGTCCCCCTGGCAAGGATCTCTGTGCCCCCCAATGGGTAGTGTGTGCCCCCTGGCGGGAATCTCTGTGCCCCCACGGGGTAGTGTGTGGCCCCCAGCAGGGATCTCTGTGTCCCCACTGGGTAGTGTGTGCCCCCAGGCGGGGATCTGTGCCCCCACTGGGTAGTGTGTGCCACCTGGCAGGGATCCCTGTGCCCCTATTGGGTAGTGTGTGCCCAATGTGGGGTAAATACATATTGTAGATACCTCTTCAAAGCAATAAGTGGTGAGGGAGAGGCGGCAGGGGGTGGCATCTATGTCAGCAGGCAAGCTGCTTTTGGTCCAACCAGAAAGGATGACTGTGACCGCGCATGCTCTAGGCGGCCCCTGTATCCTAGCAACGGTAAACACTGGCTGGCCGGGCTGCCCACTACGTGGAAATCGGTGATATAAGGACGCCCGTCCGGTCCGAGCCGGATACAAACACAGGAGCTGTCACATGGGAGGGGAGACTTACAGCAGGCAAGTGGTGACCCAATAAAGATACCAGTCCAGGAGACTCTCATGGGGCCCCTACTGGTCCCAGGCCCTCGGGCATGGCCAGTCCGACCCTGGTTACATTACTTTTATCATTTGATGTATGATAAAGTACATTTTGTACATCAGTTGCCCTTGCAGGGGGGTTCCACCATTACTGTGTCTTGTATACTCAACAGTTTACCTCCTGGCTTCCCCTCTTGCGATCTGGCTGTTCAGGCCTTTAGCCTAGGCCTTAGGTCTGCTCCTCAGAACAAACAGTTTCCAAGAGATAAGCTCACTCCTCGCTTACTCCCGGTCAGCACCTGGTTGCTTACTTCACCAATGACATCTGCCTCCTGCAGACATGCATACTCTGGCTGCAGACATGCAGCGCCTGACTCCTCTCCAAGGGATGGGAGTCCACCTGACTCCCATACACAGACTTCCTGTCTGTTGGGTGGAGCCCTGATCCATAGTCATGTCAGAACTAAATAGCCGAACACACAGCTGTTCAATCAGCATGTCTTTCTCTACCAAATCTGGTGTAAACCAACACAAACGCACAGATTCCCACCGTCACAATATATATATATATACATATATATATATATATATATATCTCTGTACACACACACTATATTGTCAAAAGTATTGGGACATCTGCCTTTACACACACATGAACTTTAATGTCACCCCAGTCTAAAGCCCCATACACATGGTCAGACTTCCATCAGACTTTTCCTTGGATTTTTGTCCGAACGGAGTTGGCCGGGCACACCCATAGCATACACACCACAGGACTTTTCTGCAAACTTTCCCAAAACTTTTTGCAACATCACATGGTTTTTCTTCTCTTTTCTGCTCTTTACCACCACCCTTTGGTCAACTTCTGCTATTGTTGGTTGATTTTAACATTGGTTGTTTTGTCCATCGGACAAAAGTCCTATGGTTTTCTGTACACACAGTAGGACTTTGCTCCATAGGACTTTTGTTGGGCAAAAGTTTGTCAGTTCGCAGAACCAACTTTTGTCCGATGAAAACAAAACCAAACGAAAAAAAGTTTGTCCGATGGAGCGTACACACGGTCGGATTGTTGATCCAACTTGCTTAAAACTAAGTTTGTTGGGCAAAAGTCCGACCGTGTGTACGGGGCTTTAGTCTGTAGGGTTCAATATTCAGTTGGCCCACCCTTTGCAGCTACAACAGATTCAACTCTTCTGGGAAGGCTGTCCACAAGGTTTAGGAGTGTGTCTATGGGAATGTTTGACCATTCTTCCAGAAGCGCATTTGTGAGGTCAGGCACTGATGTGGTTGAGAAGGCCTGGCTTGCAGTCTCCGCTCTAATTCATCCCAAAGCTGTTCTATCAGGTTTAGGTCAGGACTCTGTGCAGGCCAGTCAAGTTCCTCCACCCCAAACTCGCTCATCCATGTCTTTATGGACCTTGCTTTGTGCACTGGTCCAAATCATTTGGTGGAGGGGGGTTATGGTGTCGGGTTGTTTTTCCGGGGGTTGGGCTTGGCCCCTTAGTTCCAGTGAAGGGAACTCTTAAGGTGTTAGCATACCAAGATATTTTGGACAATTTCAAGCTCCCAACTTTGTGTTACCAGTTTGGGGATGGCCCCTTCCTGTTCCAACATGACTGCACACCAGTGCACAAAGCAAGACCCATAAACACATGGACTTAGCAAGGGTGTTAAAAAATTAACTTCAAGTGGAAAAATTCATATTATAATAGTAACTAAAACATATAAAATTAAGTGTAACAATCTAAAAAATAAAAATTCCAAAGTGCTATAATGGTGGGGACCTCCCAATCAAAAAGTTGTTGCACTTGAAGTTAATCTGTTTGGCAAATATCTGTAGGAGGGGTTTCCACCATCCCTGCTACGTTTAATTTGTTATGTCTTATTTTCAGTTTGATGTGTATTATATGTGACGTTACTTATCATAGAGGCCGGTATTGTGGTAATATTGAAGTTTATTGATATTTCCATACATTGGAGGGTTCTAGCATTATTAAGTTATTGATTAGTAAGTTATGCTGCACTTTTCTTTTCTTTTTTTGTGTGGGAACACATAACAGTGCTTAGCGGCAGGCCTTTCACTGACACTTTTTTATTTCACCTCCAGTAGTTTATTGTAAATAGTAGTGTGGTGATTACCTAATATATTAAAGATCGGCATGTGGCATTAAAGCGGTTGTATACCCTCTGATGCTACTTGCACCTACAGGTAAGCCTACATTAAGGTTTACCTGTAGGTGCTTGCAATATCTCCTTAACCTACATGGTTAAGGAGATATTTGCAGAAAATCGGGCACCGATGTCTACGGCGATGTCTACGGCACTGAGCGCGCCGGGTCATGAATAGGAGCCTGCCGGAAAGTGTCAGAAACGCGCGCATGCGCGGGACTGACGTTATCGCCGCTCTTGCCAGTCACAGCGCCGGAGGAGAGGAACGATGGTCGTGTGGGTTCTTCGAACTAAGGTAAGTAATTGATAATGAGCTAGTATGCTAGTCATACTAGCTCATTATGCCTTTGCCTTGCAGGTTTTTTTTTTTTTTGGGTATACAACCGTTTTAATAAACATCAACAGATTTCAGTTGTGCCCCACCGGGCCGGCCCCCCATGGAAAATGTGCCTGGCTGCTGAGTTCATCTCCCCATCTCTACTCAGTGCACTGATTGACAGCACTGATTGGTGCCACTGATTGGCACCACTGATTGACAGCACTGATGGCCACTGATAGGCAGGCCACTGATTGGCATTGATAGGCAGAAATGATTGGCACTGATAGAAAGCACTGATTGGCAGCACTAATGGGTCCAGATTGGCACTGATAGGTGGCAGTAGCAGCACTAATAGGCTGCACTGATTGGCACTGATGGGCAGCACTAATTGGCAGAACTGATGGGCCCTGATTGGCACTGATAGGCAGCACTGATTGGCAGCATTTAGTGGCACTGATGGGCAATGATAGGCTGCACCGATAGGCAGCACTGATAGCCAGCACTGATGGGCACTGATAGGCGGCACTGATTGGCAGTACTGATTGGCACTGACAGGTGGCACTGATTGGCATTGATAGGCAGCATTGATGGGCACTGATAGGTGGCACTGATTTTCACTGACTGGCACTGACACTGATTGGAAGCACTGATTGGTACTGACAGGTGGCACTGACAGGCAGCACTGACACTGATTGGAAGCACTGACAGGTGGCACTGGTTGGAAGCACTGACAGAGGAGAGGGGGGAATCACATTGAGCAGATATTGGGGCTTGTAAGATCCTCTCAGAGTGTGACACTGTCATGTATTGTAAGGTAGCTGCACAGAGAGAGAGAGAGGCGCTGTCATAATTCAGCGGTGATGTCAGAGGTGGGGGACGGGACTGAGCAGCTAACGCCAGCCAATTATTGGGCTGCTTAGGAAAGGGGGAGGAGCCACATACACATAGGGGCCCGTCCAGACCCCATATCCTTGGCTGGTGTTCGATAGCTGCTCAGTCCCGCCCACCCCCGACACTGAGCTGGTCTTACAAGCCCCAATATCTGCTCAATGTGATATATTGTCTCACAGGCAGCGCGGGGTACACATTGCTGGGATGAAGACTTTCACAGCAGCCCAGGCAGATCTCAGGAGACAGCTGGCATGGGGCTACACAAACACTGAATGGGTGATTAGGGTGTGCCCAGGCTCACTCCGCACACCCGGTGGGCACCCCTATGCTGCCGTCCCTTTTCAATAGGAAATGAGGTTAAAGATTAGAACTGGGGAGAGGAGGAAGGTGTTTGGGGGGCCCCTGTCAGGGAGGGTGTTTGGGGGGTCCCTGTCAGGGAGGGTGTTTGGGGGGCCCCTGTCAGGGAGGGTGTTTGGGGGGCCCCTGTCAGGGAGGGTGTTTGGGGGGTCCCTGTCAGGGAGGGTGTTTGGGGGGCCCCTGTCAGGGAGGGTGTTTGGGGGGCCCCTGTCAGGGAGGGTGTTTGGGGGGGTCCCTGTCAGGGAGGGTGTTTGGGGGGGTCCCTGTCAGGGAGGGTGTTTGGGGGGTCCCTGTCAGGGAGGGTGTTTGGGAGGCCCCTGTCAGGGAGGGTGTTTGGGAGGCCCCTGTCAGGGAGGGTGTTTGGGAGGCCCCTGTCAGGGAGGGTGTTTGGGGGGTCCCTGTCAGGGAGGGTGTTTGGGGGGCCCCTGTCAGGAAGGGTGCTGGGGGGCCCCTGTCAGGGAGGGTGTTTGGGGGCCCCTGTCAGGGAGGGTGTTTGGGGGCCCCTGTGATCTCTAATGACAGCTCTGATCCTGAGTGTGAAAAGTGATTTCTCTTCCCTCAAACCAGAAAGGAGGAGAGGAGAGAAAACACTGACAGATCATTACACAAGGTGGTCCAGATCTCTATTGTCTCCCCCCCGCCCACATCCGGCACTGGACCCGATCTCACTGGTAAGGTGACATCACTGCCGACACTTACTACCTCTACGATGAAAAAGCTGTGGGTGTAGTCTCCAAAGAATCCACTGAAAGGCGCTGTGACTGATCTGTGACGAGCCGCGATAAGACACTCCTTCTTCCTGGCAGACGGGAAAATGGCGCCGATTGGCCGTCGCGTGCTTGGTATGACTCATCCACCCGACCCCTCCGCCAATCAGAGGAAGCGCGCCCCCCCCCCCCCCCCCGTCGCACGCGCCTTGGCTGTAATGCCGCTCAGTCCCAATGTACAATGACAGGAGAAGACAGAGAGGTGGTGGGAGGATTCGGCTTTCATCTTCCTCCAGCCTGCAGGTGGCAATAGAGAGCGCCGCTGTGCAGCGAGGGAAGGCTGCCCGTTCTCTTTCTCCTCTATCCCCTTGTCACATGACTGGAGGGAGGAAGAAGATGTGTGACTGTAAGTACAAGGGGGGAACAACTAACCACAGACCTTCCCGCTCTACTCCTCACACAACCTCACCTCTACCCCCTCATTTCTCTGCCTCACATCTTTCCCCCCCCCCTTCCTTCATATCTCTCCCCCCCCTCCATCTCTCTCTCCCCCCCCCCCCCTCCATATCTCTCTCCCCATTTTTAAGGCACTGCGTTGCTTTAACTTACAATTGCGCAGTCGTGCGACGTTGTACCCAATTACCATTTATGTCCCCTTTTCCCACAAATAAGACATTTCTTTTGGTGGTATTTTATCACCTCTGCGTTTTTTTTTGTTTTTGTTTTGTGTTATAAACAAAAAGACTGACAAAAAATAATAAAAATTATTTTCTGCTATAAAACACATCCAATAAAAATGTAAAATCAAATTTCTTTATCAATTTAGGCCAATATGTATTCTGCTACATATTTTTGGTAAAAAAAATTCCAATAAGCGTATATTGATTGGTTTGCGCGAAGGTTATATCCATGGGATATTTTTCTGGAATAATTTTATTAATATTTTTACTAGTAATGGCGGCGATCACTGTTTGTTTGTTTTCGACTGCTGCGGACAAATCGGACACCAAGTGGCACTTTTTGGGGACCAGGGACACCAATACAGTGATCAGTGCTAAAAATATGCACTGTCACTGTACTAATGACACTGGCAGGGAAGGGGATAACATCGGGGGCGCTCAAACGGTTAACTGTCTGTTCATTGAGAGTGCTTTCTACCTGTGGGGGAGGTGATATGACTGGGGGAAGACAGAGATCCATTTTCCTGATTAGCAGAAACATAAGATCTTCACCTGTGATAGAATGGCGATCTGCCTTGTTCACATAGTAGGCTGACCGCCGTTCCGTCTACCTCGAGCGATCGGTGGGTCCCAGCAGACATCGGAACCGTGGAGCCGCTGATTGGCTCCCGCTGTGTCCAATCACAGCGGGTCGCGGGCGGTGCCCCCGACCCAAAGAAAAAAAATCATGTACAGGACAGGTAAATGATTTTGCTATGAAGGGCCGCCCTGCCGCAGTATATATGTGGGACGGTCCGGAAGCGGTTAATAAAGCCTAATTGCATCCTTTTTGGAAAATCGCTCATTCCAGTGCTGCTGAGACATTGGTCACATGGTTACTATTTAGACACCGCTACTGATTGGCCAGTTCTGCCTGAATTACAACATGCTAAAGCTAGGCGCACACGTGAGTGTCGGCTTCTTCAGATGTGTTTTTCATGTATGTTCAGGTGTAAGGGTTTTTATTTCAGCCAATTGAAAGGAGGTTACTTGGAGGAGGAGGAGACTGGCTGTTAGGCACAAAAATATGTGTTACGTGTGTTTTTCAGGCGCTCCAATGGAATTCTGTTGGGCTAAAAACATGTGATCCTGCCCCAAAGAAGTGCCTGTACTTCTCTGAGATGACAGCACATCACTCATCACATCAAATCGCATACCTGTACGTCATTCTGCTACAAGCAGTTGTACCGGGGAGATATGCAGCTGCAGGCATCACCCCGGTACTGTTTTTTTAGAGTTGACGGTCGGCTTTCTCGTGATAACAACCGATGCAGCTAAGCAGCCGCTGAATTGTTATCACAAGCAGCAGGAGGGGACGTCCCCTCCCCCCACTCTGTCCAGGCTCTTACGTTCCACCGGAAGGCCCCAGCGACCAGCAGACACGTCCGCCGCCCAAACAAAGCCGGTGTAGTGTCATATTTTGCTCCCTATCACAGAATGCTGCGGAAGTGACGTTGCGGGCAGAAATTTCGCACTGCGCATGTGCGAAGCGTTCCAAACACTTGAGCCGTGCGTTCCAAAGGATTTTCGGCAATACAGTTCAGCGAAACTATCAGATAATGTCACGGAAGTGACATTACAGACAACACAAACACTGGGCTATGTGTTCCAACACTAATACTTCCCTTGTTACCTAGGATAATTTTTTACCAACCAACCCAGCAATGCAGAACCTAACACCACACGTAGCTCAGGATAGGCACTACAAGTCCCAGCAATGCAGAACCTAACACCACAGGTAGCTCAGCATGGTTGGTAAAAAATGATACTAGGTAACAAGGAAAGTATTAGTGTTGGAACGCATAGCCCAGTGTTTGTGTTGTCTGTAATGTCACTTCCGTGACATTATCTGATGGTTTCGCTGAACTGTATTGCCGAAAATCCTTTGGAACACACGGCGCAAGTGTTTGAAACGCTTCGCGCATGCGCAGTGCGAAATTTCTGCCCGCAACGTCACTTCCGCAGCATTCTGTGATAGGGAGCAAAATATGACACTACACCGCTCCGCCGTTGCTAGGTTGATATGACATCATCCGCCCGCCCCTTCACCAATCAGAGGACGCGCGAGTCCCCCCATCCCCCTTCTCCGCACAGGGCAAGCGCTCAGCCCTGATGTACAGACACAGCAGAGGAGTACTGACAGAGAGCAGGAGAGAGGATTCAGCTTTCTCCTCCCTCCAGCCTGCAGGTGGCAATAGAGAGCGCCGATGTGCAGTGAGGGAAGGCTGCCGTTCTCACTCAGTCTCTATCCCCTTGTCACATGACTGGAGGGAGGAAGAAGATGTTCCACACACAGTGTTTTTGTACGCACAAGGGGGGGGGGGGAGGGGAGACAACTTACCTCACACCTTCCCCCTCTACTCCTCACACAACCCCCCCTATTCCTTACACCCCCCAGACCCCCCCTCTCCCTTGCACTGACCTGGGGCCCAATAACAAGTGTTGATCCTTCTATTGGTGAATGTTTGGTGATCACACTTATTGGTAAAGGACATCTGTGGTCACCTTAGTATTCTGTAAGCACAATATTCCTATTCATGTATCATACAACATGGTTGGTGGATCATGTCACAGGAATACCAGCCAGCACAACTCCTTGGGCAAAGTCAGTGTTACAACTATCTGTAGTAGAGTCTCTGGTGTACGGCCTCTGCATAGTGATTAGTGACTGCTCATCGCTTTCCTCTTGCAGTTTCAAATGTTAAAGTGGAGCTCCCCCCATATAACAGTCACAAGTTACAGAAAGTGGAGCCGCTGACTTTTTTAATAATCCAGCGATGTGGGTGCATGAAGCCTCGCTCCCCTCCCCCTCCTCTCTACAGCGCCGGCATTCTGACTGGGCGTCTGGTTGTGAATAGGGATGAGCTCAGGCGTGTTCGCATTGAACACGTACAGAGCCTGCCAAGGAAGTCGGAACCGCGCTGCGCTAATCACAGGCAGGGAGACATTGTCTCGATGCTCGACTTCAGAGATCAGGAAATGTCTCCCTGCCTGTGATTAGTGCAGCGCGGTTCAGACGGTGCCGACTTCCTTGGCGGGCTCTGTACGTGTTTAATGCGAACACTCCTGAGCTCATCCCTAGTTGTGAATAGCTGGGCAATCTTCTGGGACCTGAGATGTGTCCCAGAAGATTGCAGGGGGAGGTGAACTTCCTTCCGGCGCTGCAGAGCCCCGGGAGAAAGTTGGAGCTGCCTGCCTCTAAAAAGAGGATATCCACTCCCCTCCCCCCTCAAAAAAAAATGAAGTGAAAGATGAGACATGTCAGGGGGTCACCTTCACTTAAAGCGGAAGTTCAATTTTTGGGTGGAACTCCACTTTAATGAAAGAGAAGTGGTCTGTGGGCTCCTCGTGATGTGCGTCATCCTGGGGAAGGGGTTAAACACCTCCTGGGATTTTTCCAGGTCGGGGAGATTTTTACATTTTGCACAATGCCTCTAACCGCTACATTAAACTTCTCTCTTGTTAAAGTGCCTTTTATTGTGATTATGGACTTCAGAATCAAAATGTTTATGAAAGAAATACTGTAATGTCTGCAGCAACCAATCGGATAATCTTTTCCATGTTTCCAAGTCACGTCAAATGAGAATCTGGTGGGCGTGTCTAACAATATTACTTTCACTTTCTCTAATGAGGTCCTTTTTTTTTTTTTTTTTTTTTTTTTTTGCATTGCAGTTTTCACAATGTGGGTCCTTTTAATGAGCATGTGCTGGTTATACAATTCTAATTCTCACCTTTTGGTGTATATGCAGTGTTTGAATTTTTATTTTTTAAAAGCCCCTAAAAAAAAAAAAAAAAAAAACCCACATTGTTTCTAAATGTATTCAGGCCAGATTAGCTCTGGAGCAAAGTGTGTTCCAAACAGTAATGTTCCTCTCTACTTCCCTTTATACAGATGAGAGACGTTGACTTGCAGAGTGAGGCTGTGTGGGGTTTTCGGAGCTGGTTTGACATCTTGTGTAAACAGTGTGGGCGAGTATTATTTATGTGCATTGCTATATCATGACACAGCACGGCGAGTAAACTACTTTCCAAGAATGTGAAAAGCTGCTTTTTAGTGTGTGACTTCTGCATGTTATAATTAGACTATCATGGTAAAGTAAAAGGGAGTTGGAAAAAGTGTTTTATACATGTTAAAATGACACCACTTTATAGGTAAAAGCATGTTCTTCAGAAAGAAGTGGCTTTTATAGCGAGTGCCTTTACTGGGTGGCTGTGCACAGTGATGCCTGCTAGGTCTACTTACTGTATGGAGGGTAATGGCATCTGCCAAGAACTGATAGTAAGTATTGTACTTGTCCTGCTGCCAATAAAATTAGTCTATTACTTGTAAAAAGAAAAAAAGGGGGGAAAAATGCACTGTCACTGTACTAATGACACTGGCAGGGAAGGGGCTAACATCAGGGCCGATAAAAGGTTTATCTGCGTTCCTTGGGGGTGCTTTCTAACTGTGAGGGGGGGTTGCTTTGACTGAGGGGAGACAGAGATCTGTGTTCCAGATTAGCAGAAACACCAGATCTCCATCTTCCCCTCTGACAGAACGACGATCTGTTTGCCTTGGGAGCGATCAGCGGGTCCTGGCAGATATCGGGTCTACTAGACAAGCTCCTTGGCTCCCGCTGTGTTCAATCACAGCAGGTCACTGACAGGCCCGCGACCCAAAGAAAAAAAATCACATACAGGTACGTGATTTTGCACTGCCACAGTTTATCTGCATGGAGTGGTCTGGAAGCGGTTGATAAAGCCTAAAAGCATCCTTTTTGGGAAATTGCTCATTCCAGTGCTGCTGAGACATTAGTCACATGGTTGCTGCATAAAAGATGGTAACTATTTAGACACAGCTACTGATTGGCCTGTTCTGCCTGAATCTTGTCCTGTATGTTGGGTGTAATTCTCAGTATCTGTTCTTATTCTGCATTTATATACACTGCACAGTACCACTTCTCTTGTCCCCTGTGCTGGGTATAATTCTCAGTATCTGTTCTTATTCTGTATGTATGGACACTGCACAGTAGGGTTGCACTAGTGGGGGCGTGTTACTTTGATTTATTTTTTCTATTTCTGTCTTACTCTGTTTGGCCACCCTTGCATCTGTTTCGGCTAGAGTGCACGCTGGTAGACACATATACTTTGACTTTCATCCTGCCCCATGTTACCCCCTCCAGTGAGCTTAGTATCGGTGTGCCTGGTTGGTGGATGTGATCTGGACTGACCTTGCTTTTCCTGTGCAAAATGTTACCTTCAGGAGGCTGCGGGGTGCATTTAGCTGCTTAGTGCTGCATGACCATGGAGCCGGATGCTCTCTCTGTTGAACTGAGTATTAGTAAAAGGCGTGCTGTGTCAGCACTCACCTGGTTGACACTTTAGTCCCCTCCAAAGGGGCATATGGAAGAACTCTATAGAACACTTTTCCATTTTTTGGTTTTGGGGATTAAGTCTGCTGGCGCTGGTTGTTCCTTTTTTTTTTTTTTTTTTTTTTTGGTGTTTTTTTGTTTGCTGGCTAGACAGTGGATTACTAAGATGGGACTGTTTATGAGCAAGTGTTTTGGTCTTGTTTTTTTCTATGTTCTGTTTTTTTGTTTCTGCTCCACCTTTTTTGGGGCTGCTTGTTTGTGGTGTCATCCTCGGCGTTCCACAATTGGTGGGCCAAGGGACACTCAGAAACGGGCTCAGACACAAAGTACTGTCTGTAGAGTTATAGTTATTCTTCAGCTGGTTGTGTGGCTCTGTGTACTTCTGGACCTCTCCTGTGCTCCTAGGCCCCCATCTTGTGGCAAATTTCGGAATTGCAGTCATGTCTTTAAAAGTTAAAATCATCTCTTGGAATGTCAGGGGATTGAATTCTAAATACAAGAGAGCTTTGGTGCTGAAATTTTTGCAGGCCCAACATCCTCACATAATGTTTTTACAGGAAACGCATTTATTGGGTAACAAAATTCTGGCCATGAAGTGTCCCTGGATGCACAGAGCCATACATGCCACCTATTCGTCATATGCTAGGGGTGTATCTATTTTGTTGCACAAGTCCCTACCTTGCTCCATTGATACAGTGATTACTGATCCTGGGGGAAGGTATTTAGTGGTCATAATTGAAGTTTACTCTCGGAGGTTGGCCCTGGTAAATGTATATATTCCCCCTCCTTTTACAGGCAATGTCCTGTATGAGGTATTGGAGAAATTGGCACCTCACACTCCATTTCAGTTGTTGGTGGCTGGTGATTTTAATATTGTTCTCAATTATACGTTGGACACGTCTAACCCACATAGGGCTCCAAACCGTGAATTGTCACATTGGGCGGATGCTGCGGGTCTTACTGAGATCTGGCGGTGGAAGCATCCTACTGACAGATGCTATTCATATCTGTCCTCAGTACATTCTTCGTCCTCCAGAATAGACCTGGCGTTTGCGAATGGAGCATTGTTGCCTCTGGTGGCTGAGACGTCCTACCTTCCGGGGAGTGTCTCGGATCACACTCCTCTCCAGATTACTTTGCAAGCGGGTTCCCAGAATTCAGGGAGAGTCTGGTGTTTATCCCCTGGTTGGGTGGGGGAGCCCTCTGTGGAGGAGATGCTACAACCACACATGGATACATTTTGGCAGGTTAACGAGGGATCGGCCACATTACATACGGAATGGGAGGCCTTCAAGGCCACCACTAGGGGGGAATACATATCAGCCATAAAAGCCCTGAGAATTGAGCGGAATAGCGTAGAAAAACAACTCCATGACAGGGAGCGGGAGTGCGCTAAGGCACATGCGGACTCGCCTTCTCCTGACACGTTGGCTCAGTTGCGGTTTGCAAGGAGGAACGTATCTCTCCATTACCGAGAGGCGACTACTTGTCATCTGCAAAGAAGTGCGGCACGTGTTTTTGAACAGGGGGATAAAAACGGTAAACTCTTAGCTTTATTGACGGCTGGGGACACGTCTCCAACGGTAGTGCCTTGCGTACTGTCTCAGTCTGGACACCTGTTGAGGGACAGGGAGGACGTAGTACAGGAGTTTGTATCCTTCTATAAATCTCTGTACTCGCCTATAGATCCCTATGACATGGGTGACCTTGGGGTCACATTGGAGTCCCTGCGGTTGCCCGAGCTGCCAGAGGAATCTCGTAATTTTCTCGATGCCGCGTTCGGGAAGGAGGAGGTGGTCTCCGCAGTTGGGTCGTTTCCTGGTGGCAGGGCTCCGGATCCTGATGGTCTGCCAATTGACTGGTACCATCGTTACTCGGAGATCCTGGTGCCTAGACTACTGCAATTGTATGCTGACTGTTTTTAGAAGGAGGGCCTCCCCCCCCCCTCCTTTTATGAGGCGCATATTGTACTGTTGGCCAAGCCGGACAAGGACCCAATGCTATGTTCTTCTTATAGGCCCGTTTCTTTACTGAATATGGACTTCAAAATACTTACTAAGATGTTGGCTACTAGACTTATGTCGGTCTTGCACCATGTTGTTTCCCCTGACCAGACAGGTTTTATGCCCAAGAAAGCCACGGATACCAATCTGCGTAGGGTTTTCACCCACACGCAGTTGGGCCCCGACAGTTCCAGCGGTGGGATACTGGTCTTTTTAGATTTGGAGAAGGCCTTTGATTCCGTTGACTGGAATTACATGAGGGTGGTACTGGAGGTATTCGGTTTCGGGCCTCATTTCAGGAAGTGGATCGACATTCTATATCATTCCCCTACAGCGGCCATTAAGTTAAACAATGTGTTGTCGGAATTTTTTCCAGTGCGGAGGGGCACTCGCCAGGGTTGCCCTTTGTCCCCGGGTCTTTTCTCCATCATGATTGAACCCGTGGCTGCGGCCTTGCGGGCCTCTGAGGAGGTACGGGGGATCATGGTGGGTGACTTGAGCGAAAAGACGGCACTCTATGCGGATGACATGGTTCTTTTTTTTGCGGGACTCCGGAAATTCCTTGTCGGCAGCACTGGATATCCTAAATTCTTTTGCACGTTTTTCGGGTCTGAAAGTCAACTGGGGAAAATCCCAAATTCTCTCACTCAGGACGCCATCCACCAGGTGTGAGATTCGTGTTGATTGTCCTTTACAGCGGGTGGAGGTGCTCAAATTTCTGGGGTTAAACATTTCTAATTCCGTGTCCGATTTTATCGCCTTGAATGTCGATCCACTTTTGACTAAACTGAAATCCAGGCTACAGGCATGGCAAAACTTACCTCTGACGCTCATTGGTAGGGTGAATTTGGTGAAAATGAAATTTTTACCTTTTTGTTTTTGTATATATTTCGGAATTCCCCTGGATACCGAGATATGTTTTAAAAAAAATAGTCTCATAACAACTTTCCTATGGCAAGGATGACGCCCCAGAATTAAATTCCGGGTGTTACAACTACCGTGGAAACAAGGGGGACTGGCGGTCCCGGACTTCCACCGATATTTCTTAGCCGGTCAGCTAGTATTTGTCCACAGGTGGTTTACTTTACCTGAGGACGACACTGCTAATACGCTAGAGGCGGCTGTTGTGGGTTCTTATGAGGCACTGATGCATCTCCCGCTTCGGGGAATCAGGGCTCCATATAGGCTCACAATATCCATGCGTGCCGCCTGTAGAGCTTGGGTGGCAGTGAATAAGGTGGGTGGCACCTCGGAGATTTCTCCTTACACGCCACTTTGGAAGAATCCTCAGCTGGCACACTTTAGTGAGTGCCCCGATCCAGTCACCTGGACTAAATATAGCATTAAGACTCTGAAGGACATAGTGGGGGGTGGGAAGCTCTTACTGTTTGACGCCCTTAAAGCCAAGTTTAATCTGCCCAACACGCTCTTGTTTCATTTTCTTCAGCTCAGACATGTTTTTAATGCCCAATTTGGAGACATTGGTATCACCATGCAAGCTAGTGATATGGAGTCTCTACTGAGAGAGGACACTTTAGACAAGGCCTTATCTAAAATATATAAACAGTTGTGCAGTGAGGGAGGTGATCTCCTAGCAAAGTGTAGGGCGGCGTGGGGTGAGGTGTTCCCCCAGATGGACAGGGATAACTGGGATGATGTATGGGACATTAATTTTACTAGATTGGTCTCTGCTAGGGACCATCTCATCCAATTTAAATTCTTGCATCGCATCTATCTTACGCCGGCTAGACTGGCCAAAATATTCCCTACACAGTCTCCTTGTTGCTGGTGGTGCAGTTCCCTCATGGCTGATTTCATGCACGTCTTTTGGAATTGCTCATTCATCCAGGGGTTCTCGAGAGGGGTTGCCGACTGCATAGCTGAGGTGATCGCCATCCAGATACAGCCTTCAATTGAGGTATGCCTCTTGGGACTGGTAGACAATCTAGCCCCAAGGAGAGCGACTCGTGCTCTGTTAACGATTCTCATATATTACGCCAGGAAACTGATAGTGTTATCATGGAAAAAGCCCAATCCGCCCGCGGTTTCAGCATGGAAGGGGGTGGTAAATAGAGCTGCACCGCTGTACAAGGCTACGTATGCTAGTAGGGGCGCACCTCAGAAGTTTGATAAAGTATGGGGCAGTTGGATGAATAGTGAACTTACGGTGGCGGATTGAGTGGCACCCATTATAAATGCACTTGCAGTAAGAGTTGAATATGATTGGGATTATGTGACATTTCCAAACAACATATAACTGTGACTGAGTAAGGCCTCATGCCCACGGGCGTTTTTTCAGCCGCGTTTTTTAGCGTTTTTTACAGCTTAAAAACGCCTGTCCATGTTAGTCTATAGCTTCATGCCCACCTAGGCGTTTTTGAGCTGTAAAGAGCATAGGCGTTTGTAAGCTGTAAAAAAAACCCAGGGCCAGTGCGTTCCTCAGCGTCAGAACTAGGCAGGAAAAAACGCGAGCGTCAAAAAACGCGCAAAAACGCGCACTAACGCGCAAAAACGCGCACTAACGCGCGGTCGCGTTTTTAGCTCCGACGTTTTTTTTTTTTTTTTTTTTTTTTTTTTAAAAATAAAAAAAATAAATATTTACAATAACATGGACAGGCGTTTTTAAGCTGTAAAAAACGCTCAAAAACGCAGCTGTAAAAACGCCAGTGGGCATGAGGCCTTAAAGTGACTTTATATCTGTATTATTCCTGTTGCTGGGTGGGGGTCTGGAGGAAGGGAGAGGGAGCCAATGCTGAAGAATTGTAAATAGTTTGTGTTTGTGTATGGCCCACTGGGTCTGTTTGTTATGTCAAAAGCTATAAATAAAACGTAAAAAAAAAAAAAAGGTTGCACTAGTATCGGTATCGATTCCGAGTATTTGCTTTGCCTGAGCAAATGCTTCTGATGCTTCAGCCGATACATTGCATGCAGGAGGCTCCCGGAAGTCGGTGGGCGGAGTGGAGCGCGGGTCCTGGTACAGTGAGAGCAAGTCCTTGCAGCGGAAGGTAGTAAGCTTATGGGGCAGGGGTGTGGGTCGCAGCCGCATGCGCCGCCCATCAGCATCGGTGACCCGGGCTGTCAGAATCGTTAACACAAGTGACGGCCCGAGTCTCTGTCAGAGACGGTACACTGCGACGCCCATCTTGGTACACCCTGCACTCGGCCTTTAGTAAGCCTAGTTAGAATGCAGCAGCGGACATCTTCTTACACTCAGCCCATATAGTTAACTATATGGGCTGGGTGTAACCCTTTCATGACTAAGCCTATTTCTGACATTTGGTGTTTACAAGTTAAAATCCGTATTTTTTTTTCTGGAAAATTACTTAGAACCCCCAAACATTAGATTCTCTGCTATAGATAGACAATTGTTGCAATATTTTATGTCACACGTTATATGTGCAGCAGTGTTTTAGACGCAACTTTTTGGGAAAAAGGACACTTTCGTGAATTTTAAATAAACGAAATAGTAAAGTTAGCCCAATTTTTTTTTTTGTATAATGTGAAAGATGATGTTACGCCAAGTAAATAGATACCAAACATGTAACGATTTATAATTGCACGCACTCGTGGAATGGCGACAAACTACGGTACCTAAAAATCTCCATAGGCGACGCTTTAATTTTTTCTTTTTTACGGTTACTAAGTAAGAGTTACAGAGGAGGTCTAGTGACAGAATTATTGCTCTCACTCTGACGATTGCGGCGATACCTCACATGTGTGATTTTAACACCATTTACATATGCGGGCGCGACTTCCGTATGCGTTTTCTTTGCGCGGGGACGGGGGCACTTTAAATTTTTTTTTTTTGTTATTTATTTATTTTTGTATTATTAACCCCTTGCTTACTGGGCACATAAACCCCCTTCCTGCCCAGGCGAAATTTCAGCTTTTGGCACTGCGTCGCTTTGAATGACAATTGCGCGGTCGTGCGACGTGGCTTGCAAACAAAATTGACGTCCTTTTTTCCCCACAAATAGAGATTTCTTTTGGTGGTATTTGATCACCTCTGCGGTTTTTATTTTTTGCGCTATAAACCAAAAAAGAGCGACAATTTAAAAAAAAAAAACACTATTTTTGGATTTTTGCTATAATAAATATCCCAATTTTTTTTAAAAAAAACGATTTTTTCCTCAGTTGAGGCCGATACGTATAATTCTACATATTTTTGGTTAAAAAAAATCGCAATAAGCGTATAGTGATTGGCTTGCGCAAAAGTTATAGCATCTACAAAATAGGGGAAAGAATTCAGACTTTTTTTTTTTTTTTACTAGTAATGGCGGCGATCTGCGATTTTTGTCAGGACTGCGATATTGCGGCGGACATATCGGACACTTTTGACACATTTTTGGGACCATTCACATTTATACAGCGATTAGTGCTATAAAACTGCACTGATTACTGTATAAATGTGACTGGCAGGGAAGGGGTTAACACTAGGGGCGAGGAAGGGGTTAATATGTTCCCTAATGTGTGATTGCTACTGTGGGGGAGGGGACTGACTGGGGGAGGAGACCGATCTGTGTCCCTATGTACAAGGGACACAGCATCAGTCTCCTCTCTCCCTGACAGGACATGGATCTGTGTGTTTACACACACAGATCCATGTCCTTGTCTATGTACCGGCCGATCGCGGGCACCTGGCGGACATCGCGGCCGCCAGGCACGCGCATCGGCATCTCAGTGATGCGCTGGTGGCGCGCGCCCCCCAGTGGCCGGAGGAGCGGAGGCCGTATAAAGACGGCCTCCCGGCATTGTAGAACCACTTTGCGGCCGTCATTAGTCGTATGACGGGCGCGAAGTGGTTAAATTGTGTTTTTTTAAAAAAAATAAAATATTGATCACTTTTATTGCTGTCACAAGGAATGTAAACATCCCTTGTGACAGGTACTCTTTATGGAGGGATCTAAAAGACCTCCAATCCCTCCTTTGCAGTTCGCCGAAAACGGCGATTCTGAATACTGTATATTTTTTTAAATCCGGCGCCATTGGCAGCGGAGTAAACCGGAAGCGACGTTGTGACATAGCTCCCGTGTGTACATTCAGGAGACTGGAACAAAGCCATTTACGGCTTCATTCCAGTCTGTCTCTGGGCGCCGGATCCTGGATCAGGTCTCCCGGGGAGACGGGAGGCCCGGTCATAACAGCGGGAGGGGTGGGATGTCCCCTCCCGCTCCTCCGGGATAACATCCAAGCGGCTTTTAGCCGCATCGTTTGTTATCCCTGAAAAGCCATTCGCCCGCTCTACAAAACGATACCGGGATGATGCCTACAGCTACAGTATAACCCCCGAAAGCCGAGGATGCATACGCTCGGCGAGAAGGAGGTAACAAGATGTCTGCTGCTGCATTCTAACTAGGCTTACTGAAGCCGAGTGCAGGGTGTAGCAAGATGGGCTCTTGTATACTCACTCTTATCGATTTAAATGTTATGCCTGGCTGCCAGCAATTATTAGTGCTGCATTTCAGTGCCACTGCCTACCAAACAGTTTCACCTATCATTGCCGCAAATCAGTGCCTATCAGTCAGTGCCACATACAAGTGTCACCTATCAGTGCCAGCCATCAGTGTTGCAAATCAGTGCCCATCAGTAAGTGCCACATATCTTTGCCACCTATTAGTGACCATAAATGCCCCCTATCAGTATTAAAAAAGTATCGGTATCGGCGAGTACTTGACAAAAGTATCGGTACTTGTACTCAGTCTTAAAATAGTTGTATCGGTGCAACCCTACTGCACAGTAGCACTTCTCTTGTCCTGTATGCTGGGTGTAATTCTCCATAATGCTGTAATTCTTTCTGGACTCTACAAACATTGGTGGGGCACCAACTGCTTTCTTATGTGTTTGGAATTTTTCCAGGACCCCCATGGAAGGAGGATTGCTGTGCCATATGAGACCATCCCCTCTGAAGCTAGTTGGCATGATTACCTGAATGGGTCACTTGCAACATTTGATATTAAAACAGAAGATCTACTACATCTTACACAAGAACATAGATTGTAAGCTGTCTGGTATGGGGAAATGGTGGATCACATTACAGGGTCATCTGTATGGTTGTGGGGTGCATATATTGTAGGGTGCCTCTTATGATGGGAACAGATGGGGAATCATATATTGCAGGTTGTTGGGTACAGGTGCCGATGGTAGAGTCACAGTTTGCAGGTTGATCCTTAAGAATGGTAAGGGGGGGGGGGGGCTGCTCATTACTAGATACATAAAGTGATGACAGGCCTTTACCATTTCTTGATAGTCTCAGTAATGTAAAAATGTTTACTAAATTGTATTCCTGTCTTTTGTAAAACTAATAAAAAAACGATTAAAGCCGAAAAAGACCAAGTAGTCCATCTCTATTTTTTTGTTTAAGTTTTTCTTGTCTGAGTATAGATCTAGGTTTGCCCCAAGCATGTTTGAAGCCATTTCCTGTTGACTGTCTCACTACCTCTGCTGGTAGTTTATTCCAAGCATCAACTACGCTTTCAGTAAAATTATGGCTTATAATATTAGCTTTGAACTTTCCTCCAGTCAGTTTGAGGTCATGTCCTCGTGTTCTTGATTTTGGTTTTATATTGAAAAAAACTGCCCTTCTGAACCTTGTTCACCCCCTTGATGTATTTAAAGGTTTAAGGCCGGCTTCACATATGTGGGGGTTTCCCTGCATCCAATTTGCATGACATGCGAGTGTGATCGGCTCTCAATGGAGACAGTTCACACAGGTCCGGGGTGGCCGGGGAGGGTCCTGTGCATGTTTGGGTCCCGTTCAGGTGCAAATTCGGGCAAAAATTTACATCTAAATTGGTGAACAGGCACAAACCGAAAGCCGCACATATGTGAATCCGGCCTCAATCATGTCTCCCCTTTCCCTTCTTTCCTCCAGACTGTACATATTAAGTTCCTGAAGTCGCCCTCGATATGTTTTTTTTTCTCCCAAATCTTTCACCATTTTTGTTTCCCGTCTCTAGACTATCTTATCAATATTTTACAGTCGGCATGTTTGCGGATGGTCAGGAGGAGGAGCAGGAGTCACAGACTGTCCAGAATTTAGGATGGAGATGGAGTCCCAGATGGTCCACAGTGACCTCCTGAGTGCCTTGTGAAGTCACCTGAGGGACGGGGTGGGGGCATTTCACTGATTACGTCAATGAAGCCTCTTGTCCTCACAATAAACCAAACTGATCATCTCTGCTAAAGACCAATTTATTCAGTTGAAATTTCTACCTAGGATTAACTATACCCCAGAGAGCAGCAGATTCCATTGATCTTCTTACTTTTAGTTCCCCTATGGCTCCTGTTCTGTTTAGCAGAGACCACCTGCACACATGCTGACTGTAAGGGGTGGGCAGCAGGTGGGTGCAAGCTGAGTGACTCACCCATGGGTGGCCTCAACTGAGTCACTCGGCCTGCATTAGCTTGCATCTGTCCTTTTACAGCTCCCATGGACAGGGGGAATGGAGGTTTTAAACTAGACTGGCGCATTGCACCCCGGATGAGAACTACTCATTGCCAATGCCTACTAGCCCACAGCGTTGCAGTAAGCAAATGTATCGCTCTAATGCAGGCACAATTGCTGACCTTTCTATACAGTGACACTACGACTAGGAGAAATCAGCAATGACAGGGGAGGTCTCCACTCTTCTGTCACCACTCACACACCTGTACAAAGCATTCCCTCCCACTCCAAAGAGCTCACCTTAAGGACTCCTGGGGGTTGTAGGATTGTCACATTAACTTCCTTGAAAAGCCAAGAAAAAAACCAAACATATGTGTCAAAATACTTTACTAAAAGAGCTTACATTGGTACAAAATATGTTTATATAACATAATAAATTATAGAATGATTTCCAGCATTTCAACACAAACACCAAAGAATAAAACTGCAAGGAGTATCCCGAACCAGAACAAAATACAAAAATATTTTAACATCCATACGCTAAGTTTTTTTTTTTTTATCAAATTCTAAGCCCTAAAGCAGGCCATACATTAAGCACTGTCCCACAATTGGCTGTAAGCACACTGTAAAACAAAGGAACCACCCTATAAACAAGAAGGTGTAGGGGGTGATAATGTGGCTGGCCGAATGAGGAAGATGAGGTTTTAGAAGGATGAGAATCCACACCCACGTGTGGACCTGCTTTGCTGAAATATGAAAAAAAATTGTGTATATGTATGTATATGTGTGTGTGTGTGTGTGTGTGTGTGTATGTGTGTGTATATATATATATATATATATATATATATACACTGTGAGGGGGTTAGCTCGGTAGCGGGTGTGTGTGACCCCCTGGATGGGCTCCCCACACAAAAACAGGCCCAGCAGACGGAGGTTGTGGTTTTCAAGATCAAAAGGTGCGGTTTATTTCTCTATTTACAGTGACAAAAACACAGCAAAGCAAAAAGAAACAAACAAAATAAATCCTGGTCAGCTTGACCTCTGACTAAACATGCAGGTTTCCCTAACTAACAACTGGGATCAGCCTGGTGCTGTCCTAGTCCCTAAGTCCCTGGTTTAGTAAATGTCCAAACAAATAGCCACACAGGCTTTGTCTCACCGCACAGGGGTTCACTCTCCCTAGACAGTCCACACAGGTCTGGGTCCAGGCATGAGCAAACACCTAATGAAGCTGGGAGTTTTTATAGAGGCCTTAAACGAGCTGACAAGCTTCAGCTGGTCTCATCAACTCCCTGCCTGCACGACGCCCAGCACTCTCCCTAGAGGTATGAATCATCCATGAGCCCACTAGCCTCAGCTGGGCTTCATCAACTCTCTCCCTAGTTGTATAAGTCGGCATAAAGCCTGAATCTGGGAGAAATATACCTACCCCCCTGGATGCAACCAGGTGACTTTACCTTCCTGCTGTCACATACCCCCCCCTCTTGTTTTAACCTTGGGGTTGGAACACCAGCAATCAGGCATTCATGTACTCGAGACAAAGCATCCACATTCCCCATTTGAACGCCAGGGCGATGCTTTACTGTGAAGTTGAATTCCTGTAGGGCCAGGAACCACCTATTTACTCTTCTATTTGTCTCCTTGTTTTGAGCCATCCACTTTAACGGAGCGTGATCCGTAACCATGTCAAAGTGCCTACCTAGCAGATAGTACCGAAGGGAATCTAGAGCCCACTACACCGCTAAACACTCCTTTTCAACCGTGGCGTAATTTACCTCATGGGACTTCAACTTCCTGCTGAGGTAAATGACTGGGTGCTCTTCCCCGTTCCAGACCTGGGACAATACTGCTCCTAACCCCACATCTGACGCATCACTTTGTACGACAAAGTCTTTAGAGAAGTCGGGTGAGTACAACACTGGCTGGCTACATAAGGCTTGTTTCAAGAATTGGAATGCTGCCTCAGCCTCGGGGGTCCATTTAATCATGACCGACCCTTTCCCTTTCGTCAGGTTGGTTAGGGGCACAGCCTTAGAAGCAAAGTGGGGAATGAAGCGCCGATAATAACCCGCGATTCCCAGAAAGGCTCGTACCTGCTTCTTGCTGTTGGGACGTGGCCAACTCTGGATGGTCTCGACTTTGTTGAGTTGGGGGTTTATTACTCCCCTGCCAATGGTGTACCCAAGATATTTGGCCTCCTCCTGCCCAATGGTACACTTCTTGGGGTTAGCCGTAAACCCCGCTTCCCGGATAGAGTCTAGGACTGCTTGCACTTTTGGCAGATGTGAGGCCCAATCTGTGCTATGGACAATTACGTCATCCAGGTAAGCCGCAGCATACTTCCGATGGGGCCTCAGTATCTGGTCCATTTTCCGCTGGAATGTGGCCGGCGCATTCTGTAACCCGAACGGCATTCTCTTATATTGGAACGCCCCGTCTGGGGTTACAAATGCGGTTTTCTCTTTGGCCGACTTGGCCAGGGGAATTTGCCAATACCCTTTTGTGAGGTCAAGAGTCGTCATGTATCGGGCTGTTCCCAGCCGGTCGATCAACTCTTCTATACGTGGCATGGGGTAGGTGTCAAATTTTGTAACTTTGTTCAACTGACGAAAATCGTTACAAAATCGCCAGCTCCCATCCGGTTTAGGCACCAACACAATGGGACTAGACCAATCACTTTGGGACTCCTCTATCACCCCTAAGTTCAGCATTTTCTGTACTTCCTCCCGTATTGCCTCCCGTCGGGCCTCTGGGATCCGATAGGGTTTTAACTTCACCCTTTCACCGGGCGGGGTAATAATATCATGCTCTACCCCAGATGTTTGTCCCGGCAGCTCAGAGAACACCTCCTTGTTGCGAAGCACAAACTCCTTAACCTCCTGTTGTTGGGGTTGTGACAAGGTGGCTGCTATTCCAACCTCCGGAATCACGCAACCAGTTTGAGCTGGTGACCAAGTTTCTGCGACTAGGGACTCTCTATCCCTCCAGGCTTTCAACAGATTAACGTGATAGATCTGTTCGGGCTTTCGCCTTCCTGGTTGTCTGACCTTGTAATTCACTTCGCTCACTTTTTCCATTATCTCGTAGGGGCCTTGCCATTTGGCAAGGAATTTACTTTCAACCGTAGGGACAAGTACCAATATCCTATCCCCCGGGGAAAAGGTACGGGTCTTGGCTCCACGGTTGTACACTCTCTGCTGTGCCAACTGCGCTTGGGCCAAATGTTCCTTCACGATGGGCATTGCCTGTGCAATTCGGTCTTGCATCAGGGCGACATGCTCAATCACACTCCTGTGGGGAGAACTCTCACTTTCCCAAGTTTCCTTGGCAATATCCAACAGCCCTCTTGGGTGTCTCCCATACAGTAACTCAAAGGGGGAGAATCCCGTAGAGGATTGGGGCACCTCCCTAATAGCAAACATCAAATAAGGAAGTAGACAGTCCCAATCCTTTCCATCTCTATCCACCACTTTCTTCAACATTTGTTTTAGGGTTTTGTTGAATCTTTCAACC
The DNA here is from genome assembly GCA_029206835.1 of Rana muscosa. Lineage (NCBI taxonomy): Eukaryota > Metazoa > Chordata > Amphibia > Anura > Ranidae > Rana > Rana muscosa. Next base: position 936,313,425 of record CM055117.1, on the reverse strand, counting down.
AGCCCATCGGTTTGGGGGTGATACACAGACGTACGCAATTGCGTCACTTTGAACAATTTACACAGCTCTTTCATAACCCGGGACATAAAGGGTGTACCTTGGTCCGTAAGCAGTTCTTTACAAATACCCACCCGGCTAAAAACAAGAGATAGCTCTTTGGCTATGGTTTTGGCCGAGGTATTTCGGAGAGGGATCGCTTCTGGATAACGGGTGGCATAGTCCATTATAACTAATATGTACTGGTGCCCCCTAGCGGACTTGATTATAGGACCTACCAAATCCATTGCGATCCTCTCAAACGGGACCTCAATGATGGGTAGAGGGACCAGCGGGCTACGGAAATGTGGCATCGGGGCCGACCTCTGACACACAGGGCAGGAGGAACAATAATTTTCTATGTCCTTCATCACCCCAGGCCAATAGAATCTCTGTAATACCCTCTCTCGGGTTTTCTCTGTCCCCAGATGACCTCCAAGAATGTGCCCATGGGCCAACTCCAACACCAACTTCCTGTAAGGTTTGGGCACCACAAGCTGCTCAACGGTTTCTTCTGCCCTTTTTGCCACCCGATACAGTAGGTCCTTCTCTACGCTGAAGTATGGGTAAGTGCAGGTATTATCTGGGTTCACTAACTCGCCATCTATTTCCACTACGTTTTCCCGTGCCTTTATTAGGGCGGGGTCTTTTAACTGTTCTGTGGCAAAATTTTCCCTGTGAACCTCAAGATCAGAAAACTCCACAGACGGTAGGTTTTCGTCTGAGGAGGTGGGCTCCTCTCCAGTTTCTTGAGTCTCGCCTGCCAATACTGACAAGGGAAATTCTGGAGAGTCCTCACCACTCTCAGAGGAGTTCTGGCTATCACCTTCCTGGTACACAGGGGCACCAGTGGGGGGCTCAGGATCATCCCACAGTTCCCAGAACTTCGGAAAATCCCTTCCCACAATGGCATCATGCGGTAGTTGAGATACTAACCCCACTGGATGAGAGAGGGTACCTTTGGGGGTCTTGAAACACACTGTAGTCACTGGATACTCTCGGGTGTCCCCATGCACACAAATAACAGCTACCTTGCTATTCCCAGAGACCTCTGTTTTAACTAATTCAGCCTTTATCAGGGTCACAAGGCTACCTGAATCCAGTAATACCACAACATTTCTACCATTAATACACATTTTGCATAAATGTTTCTCAGTTCCCCGAATGGCAGTGCATGCGACTGTCGCACACAGCGACTGACGTCTGTCCGTCAGAAAGTCACATTGCATGGGTTCCTCCACAACCGGGCAATTTGCTGCAATATGTCCCGCTTGCCGGCAGCGGTAGCAAACAATCCTTTTGGCTGCCTCTTGAGCCCCCGACTTCCCAGGCTGTTCTCGCCAAACCCTGGGCAGAGCTCCCACCCTCTCACTCTCTCCACCCTCACCCCTTGGAATCATCTTATCCGCCCCTGGGGATGGTCTGGTCTTAGGGTGGAAAGTCCGAGAGTCTCTGGAAGAGGCCGTCAGGTTCTCTGCAGCCAAGTATCTCTCTACACGATCCACAAGTTTACCGGCCGTTTCTGGGTCTCCATGGCTTACCCACTTTTGAATGGCGGTAGGAAGAGCTCTCAAGAAACGATCCATCACAACACGTTCCACAATCTCCGGTGCGGACAAAGTCTCTGGCTGTAGCCACTTCCTGCTCAGGTGAATGAGATCATACATTTGAGACCTGGGGGGTTTTCCAAGCTGGAAAGTCCAGTTATGCACACGCTGAGCCCGGACAGCCAGGGTGACACCCAGCCTTGCCAATATTTCAGCTTTTAGCATCACATAGTCTTTTGCTTGGTCAGGCTCTAGGTCATAGTAAGCTTTCTGCGATTCACCAGTTAACAGAGGAGCCACCAGTCCAGCCCACTGCTCCTCAGGCCACTTTTCTCTTTCAGCAGTCCTTTCAAATGTGGTCAAAAATACCTCTGGATCATCCTCTCCAGTCATTTTTGTCAATAAACGACTCACGCCAAAGGACGCGGTATTAGTGGGACGGCTTTCCTCACTGGTCTGCGGACGTTGCTGCATTACTGCTTCCATCTGTTGTTGTAGTCTCTGCTCTTGCTTCTGCAACAGGTCTATGAAGCGGGCCTCAGATTGCTGCTGGGCTTGTTGCTGGGCTGCGAAGCTCTGTTGTTGAGCTGCAAGGCTCTTTTGCAAACCTGCATTTGTCTGCTGTTGATTGGCATTTGCTAGAGCCAGCTGTTTCAGTATCTCCTCCATGCTGGCTTAAAAAAAAACTGCCACTGGTTCTCCACCAACTGTGAGGGGGTTAGCTCGGTAGCGGGTGTGTGTGACCCCCTGGATGGGCTCCCCACACAAAAACAGGCCCAGCAGACGGAGGTTGTGGTTTTCAAGATCAAAAGGTGCGGTTTATTTCTCTATTTACAGTGACAAAAACACAGCAAAGCAAAAAGAAACATAAACAAAATAAATCCTGGTCAGCTTGACCTCTGACTAAACATGCAGGTTTCCCTAACTAACAACTGGGATCAGCCTGGTGCTGTCCTAGTCCCTAAGTCCCTGGTTTAGTAAATGTCCAAACAAATAGCCACACAGGCTTTGTCTCACCGCACAGGGGTTCACTCTCCCTAGACAGTCCACACAGGTCTGGGTCCAGGCATGAGCAAACACCTAATGAAGCTGGGAGTTTTTATAGAGGCCTTAAACGAGCTGACAAGCTTCAGCTGGTCTCATCAACTCCCTGCCTGCACGACGCCCAGCACTCTCCCTAGAGGTATGAATCATCCATGAGCCCAATAGCCTCAGCTGGGCTTCATCAACTCTCTCCCTAGTTGTATAAGTCGGCATAAAGCCTGAATCTGGGAGAAATATACCTACCCCCCTGGATGCAACCAGGTGACTTTACCTTCCTGCTGTCACAATATATATATATATATATATATATATATATATATATATATACTTGGTGTATAGACTGTCAAAAAAAAAAAGTCTATAAATACCTGCAAAAGAGTACTTGCCTACCCATACTCACATCAGAATACCTCTTTGTTTAATGGATAAGTTCACCTTTAAAAAAACACTAAATGCAACTTTTTTGCAAGTAAAAAAATGTGCATTTACTTTTAATTTCTTTTCTTGGAGCTTGGCAAGCATTGCACCAGCGATCGGCAGATCATGGGTGCAATGCAGGGCTCCTGCAGAGTGTCAGTGTAAGCTGTCTGCCAGACTCCATGAACTACCAGAACGCTCAACAGCACCGTGATAGTTCATTGACAAGGTTATCAAGACTACTATTGAATGACGTGGCCGTGCCTCTTTTCAAAAAGTGATAGCTGGTACTAGGAACTTCGCCCCGTACTGACGTCACACAGAGGCAGCGGATCACCAAGTGGCTGCAGGAGCGGGAACATGTAACAAGTTCCTAAAGGTGAACTTCTCCTTTAAGGCTCACATCTCAGCTTCTGCTTACAAGGGTAAAGCAGCCCATTCATTTGAATAAGCTGCTGTACCTGTGTTTCCTACAGGATAAAAGGCCCCTCGCCTTTTTTATTAATGCAGCCACATGGAGCTGTATGGTGCTTTTGCATTATGCAGTTTCATGCACCGAATATATGCTGCAATTTCTGATGTGTGGGGTGCCATTGAAAAGATGTTAAGCGGGGGGGGGGGGGGGGTAGGGTTGCCCACCTGTCCAGGATTCACCCGGACAGTTCGGGTTTGGAATCATGCGTCCGGGTTTCAGACTGCCTGAAACCCGGACACATTATTCAGACTGGACTGTGGCTTCCCAGCAGGGTTGCTGGCTGCAGTTGTCCAAGCTGAGAGTGTCTGTTACACTCTTTCACACTGCCCAAAGCCAGCACTAACAACCCCCACCCCTCTGTGTCTGCCCACACTCCAATCCCCGGCGCTGTGCCTCAGAAAAGGAAAGTTGCGACCAGAAATTTGAACTCCAGCAGCCTCAGATACATTTGGATGAGAGGTGCTGACTGCCAAGGGGTGAGTGAGCTCACCATCCATCCCTGTCTGTGACTGAAGTCTCCCCCTTCCCTCTCCTGCCTCTGAGTAAGTAAACTAAGGCAAATCAGGGTTCTCGGAGCACCCCTTACATCAGAGTTCCCCTTTACACCAGAGGCCACAGTGTTCCCCCTTACATCAGAGTCTTCTCCATACATCAGAGTTCTCAGTGTTCCCCCTTAACCACTTGACCACTGGGCACTTAAACCCCCTTAATAACCAGACCAATTTTCAGCTTTTGGTGCTCTCACATTTTGAATGACAATTACTCAGTCATACAACATTGTACCTATATGAATTTTTTGTCCTTTTTTTCACACAAATAGAGCTTTCTTTTGGTGGTATTTAATCACTGTTGGGTTTTTTATTTTTTGCGCTATAAGAGAAAAAAGACTGAAAATTCTGTAAAAAAATTGGTTTTTTTTTCGTTTCCGTTATAAAATTTTGCAAATTACTATTTTTTCTTCATAAATTTTGGCCAAAATTTATACTGCTACATATCTTTGGTAAAAATAAGTACAAATTGGTGCATATTATTTGGTCTTTGTGAAAGTTATAGAGTCCACAAGCTATGGTGCCAATATCTGAAAATTGATCACACCTGAAGTACTGACGGCCTATCTCATTTCTTGAGACCCCAACATGCCAGAAAAGTACAAATACCCCCCAAATGACCCCTTTTTGGAAAGAAGACATTCCAAGGTATTCAGAAAGAGGCATTGTGAGTTTTTTGAAGTTGTAATTTTTTCCCACAATTCTTTGCAAAATCAAGATTTTTTTTTCTCTTTTTTTTTTCACAAAATTGTCATATTAGCAGGTTATTTCTCACACACAGCATATGCATACCACAAATTACACCCCAAAACACATTCTGCTATTCCTCCTGAGTATGGCGATACCACATGTGTGAGACTTTTACACAGCGTGGCCACATACAGAGGCCCAACATGCAGGGAGCCCCTTCAGGCGTTCTGGAGCACCGTGGCCAATTCTGACATTTCTCTCCTACATGTAAAAATCATCATTTATTTGCTATAAAATTACATAGAACCCCAAAACATTATATATGTTTTTTTAGCAAAGACCTTAGAGAATATAATGGTGGTTGTTGCAACTTTTTATCTCGCAGGATATTTGCGCAGCAATTTTTTTAACGGGTTTTTTACGGAAAAAAAATGTTTTGTGCTTAAAAAAAACAAAAACAGTAAAGTTAGCCCAATGTTTTTGCATAATGTGAAAGATGAAGTTACGCCGAGTAAATAGAAACCTAACATGTCACCCTTAAAAATTGCACACGCTTGTGGAATGGCGCCAAACTTCGCTACTTAAAAATCCCCATAGGCGACGCTTTAAATATTTTTACTGGTTACATGTTTTGAGTTACAGAGGAGGTCTAGGGCCAAAACGATTGCTCTCGCTCTAACGTTCGCAGAGATACCTCACATGTGTGGTTTGAAAACCGTTTTCATATGTGGGCGGGACTTACGTATGCGTTCGCTTCTGTATGCGAGCTCACGGGGACAGGGGCGCTTTAAAAAAAAATATATTTTTTTTATTGTTCATTTTACTTTATTTATTTTAGTTTGACATGTTTTTCTGCCCCAAATTTTTTTTTGATCACTTTTATACCTATTACAAGGAACGTAAACATCCCTTGTAATAGGAATATGGCATGACAGGTCCTCTTTACAGTGAGATATCGGGTCAATAAGACCCCACATCTCACCTCTAGGCTGGGAAGCCTGAAAAAAAAACAAAAAAAAAAACAATCCTGGCTTTGATCGTAGCGGTGAGTCGGTAGAAGCATCGGAGGGCGGTGGGGGGGGGACATCCCCTCTCGCCTCCCGTAAGAATGATCAAGCGGCGGAACAGCCACTATGATTGTTGTTATGGTGTAGGGAATCGCCGGCTGAAAAAGCTAATATCTGAATGATGCCTGTAGCTGCAAGCATCCTTCAGATATCCCCGCACAAAGTCAAGGACGTCAGATGACGGCCGGCGGGCGGGAAGTGGTTATTGCAGAGTATGGCAGGGCATTGCGGAGTATGGCAGGGCATTGCGGAGTATGGCAGGGCATTGCATGGGGTATTGCACAGGGTATTGCAGAGTATTGCGCAGGGTATTGCAGAGTATTGCACAGGGTGTATTGCGCAGGGTATTGCAGAGTATTGCGCAGGGTATTGCAGAGTATTGCGCAGGGTATTGCCGAGTATTGCGCAGGGTATTGCAGAGTATTTTGCAGAGTATTGCGCAGGGTATTGCTGAGTATTGCGCAGGGTGATGCAGAGTATTGTGCAGGGTATTGCAGAGTATTGTGCAGGGTATTGCAGAGTATTGTGCAGGGTATTGCAGAGTATTGTGCAGGGTATTGCAGAGTATTTTGCAGAGTATTGCAGGGTATTGCGCAAGGTATTGCAGAGTATTGCGCAGGGTATTGCAGAGTATTGCGCAGGGTATTGCAGAGTATTGCAGCAGGGTATTGCACCAGGGTATTGCAGAGTATTGCACCAGGGTATTGCGGAGTATTGCACCAGGGTATTGCAGAGTATTGCACCAGGGTATTGCAGGGTATTGCAGAGTATTGCGCAGGGTATTGCAGAGAATTGCGCAGGGTATTGCAGAGAATTGCGCAGGGTATTGCAGAGAATTGCACCAGGGTATTGCAGAGTATTGCACCAGGGTATTGCAGAGTATTGCACCAGGGTATTGCAGAGTATTGCACCAGGGTATTGCGCAGGGTATTGCAGAGTATTGCACCAGGGTATTGCAGAGTATTGCACCAGGGTATTGCAGAGTATTGCACCAGGGTATTGCAGGGTATTTTGCAGAGTATTGGCAGGGTATTTTGCAGAGTATTGGCAGGGTATTGCACAGGGATGGCTGAGCAGGGATGGATGGATGGCTGGATCTGTGACTGCAATTGTCACAGATCCAGCCCACAGTGCTGCTGCTGCCATCCGCTCTCTCCCCCTCCCCTCTCACACTGTACCGATCGGTACAGAGAGGAGAGAGAGGAACCGGCGTCATCACATGACGCCGGTCTGTTTACAAGTGATTGCTCCGTCATTTGACGGAGCGATCACGTGGTAAACGGCCGCTATCAGCGGCGATTTACCGCGATTCGTGATCCGCCGGGTCCAGAGGACCCGGCGGTCACAGAGTTTCCTGTGTGCGCGCCCCAGGGGGTGCGCGGGAGCGCGATTCTGGGAGGACGTTATATAACGTCCTCCCAGAGTTAAGCAACCACCTTGTCGACGTTATTTGTCGGCAGGTGGTTGTTAACTGGTTAATGTAGGGTTCCCAGAGCATCTCTTATGTTAGAGGCCCCAGAATTCTCCCTTACGTCAGAGTCTGCAGAGTCCCCCTTTACAGTGAAGAGGAACTCTGCGAGTTCAGATGTAAAAGGGGAACTCTGTGGACTCTGATGTAAAGGGGGACTCTTGTTATTAACTTCATATGATTAAAAATGTTTTTTAATAGCAAAATATATGTATAGTTTATGCTATAAAAAAAATTGCAGTGTGCCGCTAAAGTGTTCAGGTTTGACTTGAAGAAAAGGTGGCAACCCTAGGGGGGGTGATCGCGGGGGGGGGGGGGTGCCGCCGATCGCGGGGGGGGGCCTCCGAAGAACATTATTTAGTCCACCAATCACGGGGGGGGGGGGGGTACCTGCTGCTGCTGCTGCTGCTGTTGCTGTGTTTCCTCCTCTTCATCTCTTCATGCTTCCTGCTGTGCGGGAAAACTGACAGTCTCGCGGGACTGCGGGAAGGAGGAGCCTATGCGGGTAAAACCCGCAGAATCCGTGCCAGTTGGGAGGTATGTATAGTGCACTCCATGCATCCCCCATATCGAACTCCATGCGTCTTCATACACTCCATGCATCCCACATACACCATAGCGCAGGGCTCAAAATTTCAAATCCTGAGCTACTAGCCAGACCTCAAGGGTTACTCGCCACCAGTTGCCGGGCCCAACCCCTACCATGCCCGGCCCCTAATCCCGCCCCTAAACACGCCCTCAAATTATCTCATGAAATGACACTTAACCACTTAAGCCCTGGACCATTATGCAGCTTAAAGACCAGAGGTGTTTTCAGAATTTGGCACTGCGCTGCTTTAACTGGAAATTGTGCGGACATGCAATGTTGTACCCAAACGAAATTTGCGTCCTTTTCTTCCCACAAATAGAGATTTCTTTTAATGGTATTTGATTGCCTCTGCGATTTTTATTTTTTTTGCAATATAAACGGAAAAAGACTGAAAATTTTGAAAAAAAATGATATTTTCTACTTTTTGTTATAAGAAAAATCGAATAAAGTCAATTTTAGTCATACATTTAGGCCAAAATGTATTCAGCCACATGTCTTTAGTAAAAAAATGTCAATAAGCGTATATTTATTGGTTTGCGCAAAAGTTATAGCGTCTACAAACTAGGGTACATTTTCTGAAATTTACACAGCTTTTAATTTATGACTGCCTATCTCATTTCTTGAGGTGCTAAAATGGCAGGGCGGTACAAAACCCCCCTAAATGACCCCATTTTGGAAAGAAGACACCCCAAGGAAATTGCTGAGAGGCATGTTGAGCCCATTGAATATTTTTTTTTTGTCTCAAGTGATTGAATAATAACTAAAAAAAAAAAATACAAAAAGTTGTCACTAAATGATATATTGCTCACACATGCCATAGTTATATGTGGAATTGGACCCTAAAATAAATTTTGCTGCTTCTCCTGAGTATGGGGATACCACATGTGTGGGACTTTTTAGGAGCCTAGCCGCGTACGGGACCCCGAAACCCAAGCACCGCCTTCAGGATTTCTAAGGGCGCAAATTTTTGATTTCACTCCTCACTACCTATCACAGTTTCGAAGGCCATAAAATGCCAAAATAGCACAAAACCCCCCCAAATGACCCCATTTTAGAAAGTAGACAGCCCAAGCTATTTGCTGAGAGGCATGGTGAGTATTTTACAGCTCTCATTTGTTTTTGAAAATGAAGAAAGAAAATAATTTTTTTTTTGCTTGGTTTTTGGGGTCCCGTACGCGGCTAGGCTCCCAAAATGTCTCACACATGTGTTATCCCCGTAGAAGCAACAGGATGTATTTTGGGGTGTAATTCCACATATGCCCATGGCATGTTTGAGCAATATATCATTTAGTGACAATTTTGTGCGAAAAAAATAAAAAATAAATTGTCTTTTTTCCGCAACTTGTGTCAACATATAAAATATTCCATGGACTCCACATGCCTCTCAGTATATAGCTTGGGGTGTCTACTTTCCAAAATGGGGTCATTTGGGGGGGGGTTTGAACTGTCCTGGCATTTTATACACAACATTAGGAAGCTTACATCCACTCTTCTAACCACTTGAAGACAAAGCCCTTTCTGACACTTTTTGTTTACATGAAAACATTTTTTTTTTTTGCAAGAAAATTATGTTAAACCCACAAACATTATATATTTTTTTTAAAGCAAAGGCCCTACAGATTAAAATGGTGGGTGTTGCATTTTTTTTTCAAACAGTATTTGCGCAGCGATTTTTCAAACGCATTTTTTGGGGAAAAAAATACACTTTTTTTAATTTTAATGCACTAAAACACTATATTGCCCAAATGTTTGATGAAATAAAAAAGATGATCTTAGGCCGAGTACATAGATGCCAAACACGACATGCTTTAAAATTTCGCACAAACGCGCAGTGGCGACAAACTACATACATTTTTAAAAGCCTTTACAGGTTACCACGTTAGATTTACAGAGGAGGTCTACTGCTAAAATGACTGCCCTCGATCTGACCTTCGCGGTGATACCTCACATTCATGATGCAATTGCTGTTTACATATGACGCCAGACCGATGCTTGCGTTCGCCATTGCGCAAGAGCAGGGCGGGACAGGGGTGCTTTTTTTTTTTTTTTATTATTAATTTTGCTTTTTTATTTTATTTTTAAACTGTTCCTTCCATAATTATTTTTTTTTAATCATTTTTATTGTTATCTCAGGGAATGTAAATATCACCTATGATAGCAATAGGTAGTGACAGGTACTCTTTTAAAAAAAAAACTGGGGTCTATTGGACCCTAGATCTTTCCTCTGCCCTCAAAGCATCTGACCACACCAAGATCGGTGTGATAAAATGCTTTCCCAATTGCGTTTTTGGGAACCCTAAATTGCTGGGGACGCTAGTATAGATCTGATCAGATCAGATATTGATCTGTTCAGATACTATACCACTAAGGGAGGTGTATGCTTCACGTGTGGGTGTTAGCGTTACTGGCACTAACCTGACACTGCCTGGGGCGACGCAGACCCTCTCTGACGCTAAAACCTAATTGATATCACCCGCCGGGCGATCAGGGGGTTAAACCTTTATTGGGTTATATACGGCGGGTGCCCTGACACTATAAAAAGCAAACTAACTAACCAGTGTCACCCGTAACACTTATATGGTGATCACTGGTGAAAGGGTTAACTAGGTGCAATCAGGGGGTTAAACCTTTATTAGGTAATATATGGGGGTACCTGACGCTATATAAAAACCTGACGGGGAGCCTAAATAACAAAATAACTAACTGGCTAGCCAGTGTCACCAGTAACACTTATACGGTGATCACTGGTGAAAGGGTTAACTAGGGGCAATTAGGGGGTTAAAACCTTTATTAGATAATATATGGGGGTACCTGACAATATAAAAACCTGCGGCGAACCTAAAAAAAATAACTGGCTACCTATCGGCACCAGCATAACTAATACAGCGATCAGAAAAATGATCGCTTAGCGACACTGGCAAAAGGGGGTGAAAGGGTTACCTGGGGGGGCGATCAAGGGGTTAAACCTTTATTAGGTAATATATGGGGGTACCTGACGCTATATAAAAACTGCGGCAAACCTAAAAAAAATAACTGGCTACCTATCGGCATCACCGACACTAAGAGAGCGATCAGAAAAACGATTGCTTAGTGACAGTGGTGCTAGGGGGTGAAAGGGTTCCCTGGGGGGCGATTAAGGGGTTAAACCTTTATTAGGGTTAGGGGGCTACACTGGACCCAAAACACTCTGCCCTGACACTTTTACACTTTTCACAAATGTCACTGATTGCAGTGACCATTTATTTACTGATCACTGCAATCAGTGACACTGTGACTGGGGGCTGGGGGTTGATCTGGGGGGGCGATCATGTTCCTATGTGTGCTGGTGTCAGTGTGCTGTTCAGTGCACTAACCTTTGTGTCTTCTCTCAACGGCGCTCGGTATATGTGAGCGCCGCACGAGAGATGACATCTCTTCCTCCTGCCTGTGTAAACATTACACAGGCAAAGGAAGATTCTCATTCGCCGGGAGCGATCGCGAGGGGGTGGCCGGAAACGAATGGCCGTCCCCTCATCACGGATCGCTCCCGCACCGAGAACCACCGCTCACTGTATAGAAGGGGGGTCCGATTGGACCCCCCAACTATACGAAGGCAGGCACGTACAGGTACGTGATTGTGCCATTCTGCCGACGTATATTTACAGTGAGCGGTCGTTAAGTGGTTAAATGTTTTATGCAGAATTAAGTTATAAAAATAAATATTAACAACAACTTTGTCCAAAACTGCAGCCTGCCCGTGTCCACCAATACAGCCTGTGTCCGCCAGTGCAGCCTGTGATGCCAATGCAGCCATCTGTCCCCAAATGCAGCCATGTGTAGCCATGTGTCCCCAAATGCAGCCATATGTCCCGAAATGCAGCCATGTGTCCTGAAATGCAGCCATGTCCCCAAATGCAGCCATATGCCCTGTAATGCAGCCATGTCCAAATGCAGCCATATGTCCCCAAATGCAGCCATGTGTAGGTCCCCAGTGGCCTACCTGTGTAAGAGAGAGCCCCCTGCCACCGCCGCCGATGTCTGGTTGATCAGCGCGGGGGGGGGCGGTCATGGGGCAAGAAAGGAGGAGGAGGAGCTGCTGCTGCTGCCGCCGCCGCCGCCGCATTGATCAGCGCGCGGGAAACGTAACAGCTTTCATTTCAATAGCTGTGTGTTCCACGCCGCACGTGCCGTCACAGCCCCTCCCCCTTTTCCCGGCACTTTGATAGACAGATCACCTGCCCAATCCTATCAAAGTGCCCGGACAAGGGGGAGGGGCTATATATGAAGACGGGGAACACACAGCTATTGAAATTAAAGCTGTTATGTTCCCCGCGCGCTGATCAATGCGGCGGCAGCATCTCCTCCTCTCCTCTCTCTCCCTTGCCCCACGACCGCCCCCAGGCAGCCCACACTCGCCCAGCCCTCAAAATCCACTCGCAAAATGCGAGCAGGCGAGTGGAAATTTTGAGGGCTGCCATAGCGCATTAGTAGTAGTAGTTTAAAGAGAAAAAAATCCACAGAACATCAAATTAGAACTAAAGGCACATTTTTTTCTTCATTTTGGATAGAGTAAGGGAGAGTTATAACCAGATTTTTTTTCCCCATCGGTGAGCAGTTTGAGCGATTTCACTTCACTTCCTGTCACAGCCAAAACAGGAAGTGAGAGGAAATCCCTGCAAAGTAAGTGAATCCCTGGTTGTCACCAGAACTAGTGTCCCCATTGGAAGATTTCCCCTATATTCTTGTTCTGGTGGCAGCCCCAATTTTTTTTATTTTTTTATTTCACCTTTGGTTTTAGTGATCCTCTGGGCAAAAAGTGTGTGTGAATCTCTCCAACATGAGCACAGACAGCAATAAATACCTGACAGGGGTATTAGTCCCTCTCCTCTAGAGCTGCACGATTAATCGCTAGGAATCGAGAATGCAATTTTTTTTTTGTTTTTTTTTTTTTCCACCTCACGATCTTAACAAAGCATTTTACCAAATCTTTCTATGTAGAGAAATCTCTAATCAAGCAGACAGCTGCCCAAAAAAAACAGGCAGTCTGCCAAGTATCACATCATTCCTCAGCCCTGAGCTAACTATAAACATTGTAATGTTTTGTTCTTTAGATCAAGGAATGGAACTTTGGTTTGTAAATGAGGGAAGTTTAACCATTTAAAAACTAAACCTTTTTCTGACACTTGTTGGTTACAAGTTAAAATCATAATTTTTTGCTATAAAATTACTTGGAACCCCCAAACATTAAAAATATTTTTTTAGCAGAGACCCTAGAGCAGTGATGGCAAACCTCGGCACCCCAGATGTTTTGGAACTACATTTCCCATGATGCTACTGCACTCTGTGGTGTAATAGAGCATCATGGGAAATGTAGTTCTAAAACATCTGAGGTGCCAAGGTTCGCCATCACTGCCCTAGAGAATAAAATGGTGCTTGTTGCAATATTTATGTCACGCTATATTTGCGCAGCGGTCTTTCAAATGCAATTTCTCTTTCGTTTATGGACAGACACAGCTCCTTTATTCTTGACATTAGGGTTTATATGCCATCCATCAGGAGAGGACTAGGCAGACATGTAAAACATGTAACACAGCAAAGCTTAACAGTACCACCCAGGGGGCGGTACCTCTAGCTATAACCCCTCACCCTGCATCAGGCAGCTCAGTTTTTTTTTGCCTAGCATAGGAGAAGGACCTGGCTCCCGGTTGGGACCATTGGTCCTGGAGATTTTTTTGCTTTTTTCTACTTTTTTGATCCTGAGATCTACTATCAACTGCCGGCTGGGTGACAGGCTGGATATTATAGATCCTTGTAGTCTCCCCAGTCCGGCCATCGAGCGTAAGCAGACCTTTAGCTACGCGCTGGGTCGGCCACGACATGCCCCGTTTGCTTCAGGGGTGGCCGGTGAGCTATATGCTCCGGGGCACACATATGACCAGGCTACTGCTGTCCAAGTCACAGTGGGTCGTGGCCGACAGCCACTCCGTACTGCTCGGGTGATAGGTCTGTCCGGAATGCGTCCAGCAGTCCCCGCAGGACGGGTAAGTAGGGTTCCACCTGTTTCGGCAGGATGGAACAGCTGGGCATTCCTGGGGAGGTCGACTAGGGGGTCTCTCACTCTCCCTTTCTTCTCTCCCTGTCCCTTCCCTCCTCCTCATGCATCTGTGGTGGCTGGGCCTGCTGTGTACATGACCGGGGGTGCTCCGGGTCCTGGCTGGGGGCTGCGCTGGGTGTCCAGGGTCCGCTCTCCATTGTGGGGTGTAGTCTGGTCTGCCATGTGTGGGCCTCCGCTCGGAGGCCCAGCGTGTTCGCAGCCTTTTTTTCTTACCTCAGAAACAGCCGGCAGCCAATTTGGCGGAGCCAGGCGCCATTTTCTTGTAGCCTCACTAGTTGTAATGCTGAAGCAACCAGCAGCCATTTTCTTGCAGCTCGCGCTCCTTTTCCCGAGGCGACCGGTGGCCATTTTCTTGTAGCCCCAGCTTAGTTTTGGCCTCTAGCGCTGGGAATGTCTTTCTGAACGGCGCGAACAGCACAGAACACCTCAGGCACAGGCAGTGCAGGAGAGAGAGCGGGCCGCAGCGCTGTGCAGTACCTGGGTCAGGGTGGCGAGTCCTCTGGGGGGCCCCTCGGTCTGTAGCAGCTAGGAGGATGGACCTTTTGTCTACCTTGCCTTTAGTCCCTAAGTGGCTGTCAGGCGAGTGTGGGGCAGCATGGCGTCAGAAGCTGGCGCTTCTTCCCCAGACATCCCTGTGATAGCAACCCGTGCCCCTGCACCTGCAGTGCCTATGGACGCTTTGTTGGCGGTCCTGGAGTCCTTTGTTGCCAGGGTGGAAGCGATGTGCGGGCGCAAGGGGGGTAAAAAATGCCCCCTCCCCCCACTATCTTCTGGGGAAAGCTCTGATTCAGACTCGGGCCTGACTGTGGCACACGGCCCCTGTTCTGACATGTCAGAGGATGCGGACCAGGACCATTCGGACAGTGAGGAAGACTTTGTGTCTGGGTCAGCGCAGGAAAAGGCGCTTGTTGGAGCACTTATCACGCAGTGCGGGAGACCCTAAAATTGGAGGATACGGTGAGGGCATCTACTGAGGTGTCGGTCCCTTTTGGGTCCCACAAGCTGACCCGCACTGCTAAGGTGTTTCCCTACCTAACTTATTTTGATAAGTTTATATACAAAGAATGGGAAAGACCGCAGTGGGCCTTTTCAGTCCCAAAACACATGGCGGTCCATTACCCCTTTGAGGAGAGTTTCCTGAAAAAATGCACATCTCCCCCGATTGTGGACCCCCCGGTATCCAGGTTAAACAAGGTAACCACGATTCCGGTAGAGGGGACCCCTGCCTTTAAGGACCCTGCAGACAGGAGGGCCGAGGCGGTGGCCCGGTTCATATTCACGGTGGTGGGGTCAGCATTGCGGCCAGTGTTGGCCATGGCCCTGGTGTCACAGACACTTACAGAATGGGCAAAATTGTTGCACCACGAGTTGGTAGAGCAACAGGCTTCCCCGGTCTGTGTGGAATTGGCCGACCAGTTGGTGCATGGCCTTAAGTATGTTTGCGATGCGGCCTTAGATACAGCTCCCTTGATTTCCAGAGCCTCAGTATCTGCTGTGGTGCTACGTCGCCTGATTTGGCTAAAATGCTGGTCCGCGGACCAGACTTCCAAGAAGGCTCTGGCGGATTTCCCCTTCCAGGGAGAGAGGCTATTTGGAGCCTCGCTGGATGACATTATTAAGAATGTCACTGGGGGTAAGTGCACGCTGCTCCCACAATCCAGAAAAGGTAAGGAGCCACGCCGTAGGCCAGGGCCCCCTTTTTCTGCTCAGAAGCGTTTTTTTGTCAGCTCGGGCCCACAGGTAAGCGCTCCCAGGCCGACAAGGGGCCAGCTGAGGGACAAAAGCGTCCCTGGTTTCGCAAGCCAAACAAGCCCGCAAACAAATCTGCGACAGCATGAAGGTTTGCCCCCGCCCAACTCTCGGGTGGGTGGTCGTCTTCGCGAGTTTGTAACTAGGTGGGCCTCCCTGCTTTCCGACCAATGGGTTTGCGAAGTGGTTTCATCGGGGTACAAGATAGAAGTACTTTCTTGTCCACCAAACAGATTTTTTCCCTCCAACCTTCATCTTCTTCCGGCTCGTCGGAACACCCTGTTTGGGGCAGTGCAGGACCTGTTGATGCGCGGGGTAATAGTGCCTGTGCCGGAAAGGTTTCAGGGATTCTACTCCAATCTGTTTGTAGTCCCAAAAAAGGACGGGGTCCATTCAATCCTGGATCTCAAGGCCCTCAACACCTTTGTAAAAGTACGAAGGTTCAGGATGGAATCAGTTCGTTCTGTGGTCGCTGCACTCCATTCAGGAGATTTTCTGGCATCCTTCAATATCAAGGACACATACTTGCATGTCCCCATATTTGTCAGGCATCAAAGATTTCTGCGCTTTGCAGTCAGGGACGATCACTACCAATTTGTAGCTCTCCCTTTTGGCCTGGCGTCGGCACCACGGAAGTCATCTTCTCGGAAGATTTATCATCGCACGTGGAAGGCCTACATCTCTGTGTGAGGAGATGGAGTGGCGTCCATGGATTTATTCTGTTTTTACAGCATGGAGTGGATCAAAAGATTGCATTAAGCACCATTAAGAGGCAGAAATCAGCCTTGGCTGTCTTCTTTCAACGACCCTTGGCGGCTCGTTCACTGGTGAGTACGTTTGTGCAAGGGGGTTGACATGTGGCCCCTCCGGTTCGACCACCACTGCCTCCGTGGGATTTGAATCTGGTACTTCAGAAACCTCTGTTTGAGATCATCAGAGAGATTTCCCATTCGACACTCTCTCAGAAAGTTGCCTTTCTGGTGGCTATTACATCAGTCAGGAGGGTTTCTGAGTTGGCGGCCTTGTCTTGCAAGTCTCCCTACTTGATCTTCCACAAGGATAAAGCGGTGCTACGCCCGCAGCTTTCGTTTCTTTTGAAGGTTGTTTCGGCTTTTCATCTAAATGAGGACATTGTGCTTCCATCCTTGTGTCCTCGGCCGTCGCACCCCAAAGAGGTTGCTTTGCGTTCCTTGGACG